>JANHZU010004416.1:307771-322034 GCA_032468055.1 Acrochordus granulatus
AAGAAAATATGTCCTTGGTTCCACTTTTCACTCTTCTCTCTTCCTGGAATAAACTCACTTTCCTCTTTATGGATATCTAGGGAAAGAATAGACAGAAAAGGAAAATGAAAGTGTCCCAGTTGGTTCCTCATTAGATTAATGATGGGCAAATAGGGAAAATTATGGGTCAATTGTGTCTAAAGGTAAAGGTGACCCTGCCAGTCATGACCAACTCTAGGGTGCAGTGCTCATCCCCGTTTCCAAGCCGAAGGGCCAGTGTTCGTCATGGGATGCTTCTGTAGTCATATGGCCAGCACGCCATAGGTGCGCAGATACTGTTAGCTTCCCACCAGAATGGGCAGTACCTACCTATCTACTCATGCTTTCATGCTTTCAAACCACTAGGTGGGCAGGAATTGTGTCTACACAATACAGTTGTGTCTACATTTTTACTATTCTTTAATGGAAAAAGAATCGTTTTATATTTTCTGGTTCTTAAAGGAGAGAAATATTTTTATTTTAAAAGAGTGAAATACATGCCCTAATAGTCACATAGACCATGTCCTCTTACCAGAAGAGAACAAACTAAAATGAAACTTCTGAATTGTTACCTTGAAGTAAGCAATTTTTGGGCATTAGGGGCACATTTGGCATTTGATAGCATGAAAAATGCGCTCCACATAGTAAGTACTATGGGAGATTTGCCAATTCACAAAGTGGTTATCACAATATTGTTCCTCCAGCATGTTGTCTCGTATCCAACCATTGGCATTTCTGCAAGTAAATGTGATGCTAAAGATGCTTTCCTTTGCTCTGTAGAATGCCTGCTTTATTTATATATAGATTTATTTATTTATTATTGAAAGATTTTTTAAGCAGTGAAGAAGGAAGCTGGTGGGCACTAAATAGAGATCTGGAGTGCTAATGGGCACACTGCTTACCTCTGTGCTAAAGCTTTATAGGCTCTGGTGAGCACAGATGACCCTTAGGAGAATCAGCTGACTCAATCTTCTGGCAAGGGTATACTTCAAAGCGAACTCAGCCTGTAGATTTTCAATGACTATTTAATGTGAGATAAAGCACTAGAATAGACTGCCAAGAGACTGATGCTGAGATCTTTTCATAGCACCTTCTGATATTGAAGGAGCAAAAGAGAGAATTTTGGCACCCACCTAGAGAAATTACATTGCCCCTCCTCACTTTCATCTCTGAAATTCAACCCTGTCCAAAGTTCTATATCCATCCATTCTCCAAGGAGAGGATGAAGCTGAGCAGGTTTCTGACCAGGCTGCCAGCTTTCAATCTGAGATGCTACTGCCTGTTATGTGTTCCCATGAAAGTGCCAAGCAATATTTTCCCAGCTTCAGAGGCAGCCACACATGCATATAGTGACAGCAATTATAGCTATGCAATACAGATTATTCTGGCCTTACAAATTTCAATGTAAGCAGGAATAAAATATTTCTGTAATAAAGCCCCAAAACATTGGGCTGTTTGAACTGTTGCCAATTTTTATAACAATTTCCATTTTAAGCTGGCTCAATACATATTTAATGAATTTCTTTTATAAAACCTTTAACAGCCCTCGATTCATTTCAAGTAGTAAATGAGTCTGCAGTTTGAAGGGAGCAGCGACATTCACACTGTATTTGTTACTTAAGGAGCAGAAATTATTCTTTTTACGGCTTTTCTCACCTAAGTAACTTTGAAGCAATGCAAAAGCAAAGCCATGCCTACATCAATAAGGAGGGGAAAACGCACTTGTGTGCCAGCTCAGTTTCATCCAAGCCAACCAGAGACTTATTCATCCTTTCCGTAAAGTTTAATGACTGCAAGTTCTGAGTAATCCATTAAAATATCTGCAAGTGAGGTTAGGCAGGAAACAATAATGCACACTAAAGGACAATCAATGATTCCCCCACCCCAAAGATGGGAAGCTAGTTTTCAAATCATTCTGTTTTATACACACCATACTGCTTTCCTCGTACAACACCCCAGAGTCATTGAGCCATTATTACATACTAAAGTTGCTTGCAAAAAAGCACATCTGGAAGAAGACACAGATGGAAGGCCAGCCTGTCCAGTGTCTCAAATGTCTTCATATAATAGCAAGATTAGGTGGTGAATGTCCCTTGGAAGGGAGCCAAACAAGGGCTGCTGAGCCCTGAAAAATACAAAGAAGATGCAAAGAAAGGAGATTTGCAGAAGAACGTCTCTATGTTTGTATGTACATAAGATACACCTACAGAGGTCTTCCCACCTCCCTCCCAAATCTGCCCTGTGAAGATTCTACATAGTAATTGTTATATTGTTATGCTGAAAGTCAACTGAAAAAGGGACAGTTGGCACGGGGAAAAAAAAGAAGTCACCAGTATATTCTTGCAAGTTTACAGTTCCCAATTGTTTCATTTTATTTTTATCATACACACAAGTCCTAATTTCTTGCTGTCCAAATGAAAGCAACCTGGAGGAGCAGAATGTATCCACCCCACCCTGCAGGCAGCCTAGCAGTTTGATCAAACATAACCAGTTCCTCAATAAGATTCATTTAACTTCTACCCATTCGTCTGTCTTTAAGATCCTAGTAGAAGCAATTATTATCCAGCACTACAGGTTTTTATTAGATGTTTAGAAATCCCCATCTTTCATGTTTCCTTAAAGTCAATGGGTTGACTTGTTGCAAATTCTCATGCACATGTTTTTGTTGAATAATACTTGTTAAGTTTAGGGAGTTTTTTTGCACATGTACCTTCCCTCATTTATGGAGGAAGCTGTTGTCCTCCAACTGTCTTTTCAAAGTTCAATCTGCCTGGTCTTCATGTTCTTGTAGAGAGAGGATGCTGAGGGCCTAGTGAGAATTCATGGGACACGAGCTAGAGAAAGAACTTATTTGTTTTATCTGCCATGCTTTGAAAAACTTGCTTTCTCCCTGTTAGCCTTCCTTCTAAAAGGAAGTTATGATAGTATTCTTCAAGCAGACAGTCCATGTGGTTTGTGGTCTGATCAGGCAACCTTTAAGCAGGAGTGTGCATTCAAAGCTTTTAGATTAGAATGAATCATTGTTCACTTTTCTAAAGGCCTTTATTTTATATTATACTCATTGGACTTTATCCCAACAGGTCATTGGCATATAAAAACAGCAGCAGCTAGAGGTATGGTTATACTGCTTGGTAGTTTTCAATAGTTATTTTATTATAAGAAGGGCAAGGCTGGCCTTCCTGAATGTTTTGAAAAAGGCTTTTCCTGTTGAGCATTATCCAAGATCAAGATGCAAGTTGCAACATCACCCAGCCAATAAGTCACAACAGATATTAAAGCAGGCATTATACTTCTATTTTAGGGCACCAAATAAGAATGAATTTCAGGATTTAGACTTTACTATTCTATTCTTTAAGAGAATTGAACACATTGGAATCAATACATAGGATTGTATCTAGAATCCAGTACACTGGATTCTAGATCAAAGATTACTAACACATATCTTTTGATGGCCAATTCCCATCCATTCTAGATGTTCAGTATTGAAAAACAATGGGTATTGCATCCTAGAAACATGGGGAGGATCCTATATTGTACAATTTGTGTGAGGTAGGTGACCATATAAATATTGCCCAGCTTGAGATTGGAGTCATGTTTCTGAAATTCTATTTAAACATTCTCAGTAATGAACAACCAATAAAATCAGTATATTAAGATGCTGGTTTTAAAGGCCTTAACATTGTTTCAAATCTGAGATTACAGCATTTTCTTATCTGAAAAATCTGGAGGACCCATCATTTCCATAATCATGCAATGAAGAAAGCAATTGTTTTAGAAAATGCAAGTGTTAGAAAATGCAATTCAAAATTTGGAGGTTCCGTTTAACAATTATATTTCTTAATCTTAAAAGATATAATTATCAAATGGAACCTCCAAATCTTGAGAAATCAGAAGAGTGATTTAATAAGCACCTCTTCTAGTTCTTCTTTAGCTGGAATTCCTGTGTATCTGCAGCACATAGAGAAAAACTTATTCCTATAAAATGATGCATCATAGCTATTCCAATGTTAACATGGGGTATGTGTGTTAATTACTTCACAAAGCGACTTCAAACAGATGCTTTATATGGAACTTTAAAGCAAAGGACTCTGTGATTTGCACAGTCCTAGCTGCCATCCAGTTTTGGAAAACCCTAAAACAAAGCTTGAGGGCAGAACTCCCCTATTCCTAAAATTGGTATTAAGAGATAAATTGTTTATGGTATGATTATTGCACACACACACACCCCAAAAAAGAGCCAAGAGAAGAAAAATACCAAAGCAGCGACACTTGAGCTAATGTTTTAATCATGGATATAATTCAAGAAAGAAGATCATGTTTCATTGATTGTTTTTAATCTGATTTAAAAAAAAAAACCAAATACTTTATTTTATCCTATAAAACCAGTCTGAAAGCTAGGCAGCATTGGCAAAGCTTCACACTAATGGATGTAGCAATTTCATTTCACCACATCCATTACCATTGTCTGCTTATATACTTCATATCAACTCTTAACACACCTGTGTGCCAACCTTGCTCTCTGGCCACAGGAAAGGCCTGCAGAATGAACCATAAAAAAATTCTAATAGAAAGAGGCCAGCATTATCAAGAAGGGGAAACCTTTTCTGAGTGAGGTTGATGTTATAATTACCAAAGTACTGTATATTGAGGACTTTTGTGTCTTCATTTGAAGGATCATCAGGGCAAGCCAGAAGTAAAAATGGACAATTGACTCTTCGGTAACCAACCCATTTCAATATATTCTTCTTCCCTAATACTGTAGATCCATCTACACCTTTTAGAAGTTGGGGAAAGAATAGGATGGTGCCTAATTTTAAGATCATATATTGTGATAATAACCTGGGATTATTGAAGGGGCAGCATGTGGCAGATTTCCCCAAGGTGGGCACTTTCCAGACACGTGTGCTCCAATTCCCAGAATAATTCAGGAAGTGTATCAGTTGAAGTTTACACATATGGAAGCAGAGGCATCAGTAGGTCAAGCCATCAAAATACAAACTCCCTCCTTTTTGTACATTCATAGAAAGTTATAATCCCATATACATAAGAGATGGCACTGATAGCATTATTGCATGAAGCTGCTTTCATCTTTTCCTCACCTTTGCAATCACACTCCCAGCTCTCTCTCTCGATGGAGTTCAGGTTTGGCTAGATTGCTTTGAGGAATTGGGCCCTGGCTAGGGGCAAATCCAGGATTCTAGACTGAGAAGTTTAGAAATCCACAGGTAAAACATTCCAAGGTTGGATAAATCTGAGCTCCAGGGGCCATCAAAGTCTTGGGTGATATTAGTACATTACCCTTAAGAATATAGTAAAAATGCTTCTGATAAATAAATATTTATACCTGTTCAGGAGACTTACTAGAAAGTTCAAACTACCTCAGAAAACTGTCATGACAACTGCTAAAAAGGATTCAGGGATGAATATTTTGCTTCCTCTCTATTGCACTGTTTTAAAATCTCACATTTTCTTAAGGTAGTCTTATTTGAAAGGAAGAAGACTATCCTCATCCATCTGCCATGGCCAATTGAAATGGGTACACGGTTTGCTATCAAGGGAGAACATGTTCTGCCTGCCTGCAGTCTAGATGAAAAAGATGTGGGGTCTTACTGGGAAAAAGAAAAAGTCCAAAGGCAACTGAAATCCAGGATCCCAAAAATAGGATTTAAACTCACACTTCAACAGCTGAACCAGGATCACACCTTAGATAAAGTATGAATAAAGTTATGTCAAGCTGCCTTGATTTTTGTGGTTGTTGTTTAGCTAAAAAGAAATATGCAGCTGCTTTGGGCAGAGAGGAATCTTCAAAGCTGCAGAAAATTAATTTCATTTAAGGTATAATTTGATAATAAATTATGGAGATGTCACCTTCTTGCCCATCTATCCATGGCAAAACACATCTGCTTCCCAAGAGAAAGCAATTCTCAATGTACATTTGGTTTTTACAGTTGGAAGCCAAGGCTTTGCACAGAAAAAAGTTGTTATTTTTCATTGTCATTTGTTTATAGAGTTCTGGCAACAGCTGCACTGATACTTCTCAACCACTCATTGTTATCTAGAATAATTTCCTTAGCTCTTCTTAGTCAGAAGATCTCAGAATTAGAAAAATCTTCCAGAAGAAGATTTTTTTGTATGTTTGTTTTACTTTTCGCTCCTGAACTCACTGAGATTTGGCTTCATAAAAACATCATTTTTGATCCTTCTTTGGGCACCTTACTTTGTAAAAGTCCTGAGATGTGAACTGGACACATTCGTGTAGTTATCTTAGCAACAGCACTGAAATTGTTTTTCATTGCTTTCTGCCATCACCATTCTTTGCCCTTCCACCTTTCCAGCATAATCTACAGCTTTGGGTTTTCTTCAAAATGTTCATCATCCCCAAACTAACCAGATCTGATCCTACTTACCCTTCAAGATCATCTAAAGACAATGGGTTGACTTTACTTGTTGCAAATTCTCATGCACATGTTTTTGTTGAATAATACTTGTTAAGTTTAGGGAGTTTTTTTTGCACATGTACCTTCCCTCATTTATGGAGGAAGCTGTTGTCCTCCAACTGTCTTTTCAAAGTTCAATCTGCCTGGTCTTCATGTTCTTGTAGAGAGAGGATGCTGAGGGCCTAGTGAGAATTCATGGGACACGAGCTAGAGAAAGAACTTATTTGTTTTATCTGCCATGCTTTGAAAAACTTGCTTTCTCCCTGTTAGCCTTCCTTCTAAAAGGAAGTTAAGATAGTATTCTTCAAGCAGACAGTCCATGTGGTTTGTGGTCTGATCAGGTAACCATCTGTATGAAACATTGTATTATTATTTTTTTATCTTGTTTTGGACATGTAAATATCCAAGCTGGTCATTATAAATGTGCTTATAATCAGTTGCTCAATCCTGCCATTTCATGTTTGCTCCCTTTCTGTAATACGTGGACAAGCTCCAAAACAAGGACCTCTCTTTTATTTTTTGAAATAAGATATTTTATTTTATCTATTGCTATTAACAATCATTATTCATCAAAGAAGCAAGATTTCTCTCAATTCAGAGCCACATGGTCCAAGTAGTAATTGTACTTAAAATGGTCATACAATTTTGAGCAAAGATTTTTTTTCCCAGGATGAACTCTTTTAGACCTATGCCTCCCTCTGCAGCCACAGTGAGAGGACCAGCAAGCAATGATGGGAAGAGAAGAGAAAAGTGATGGTAAATTATAGTTTGGGTGTCACTTTTGGAAAGGATAATGGTTTTCATTCAGAGATATTGATTTATCCCACTATGATCTGACAGACAAATCACATCATTCCATATTGCCCTGGAGACCTTGGGAGAGAATAATGTGCATTTCTTTAACATCCTCCCAGCATGGATTTATTTATGAACCAAAACACTTTTGTTGAATTCCCTTTGAATTCTGTCCAAGACATGTTTATTCAGAAGCAAGATCTATGAACAGCAGGTATAGGAGTCCAACCGCATTTTTAAATATCTTTCTAAAAGGACTATCTTTTAATGCTCCTAGATGTATATTGGTGTAAGGATAGATTAAGGACATATCTCAGTCTTCTGGGTCAGGATCATCATCATCAATGGACTGGAATCAGTCTGCAGGTAGCAAAATATCTGATTCTATTCTATTATTTAGAAACACAAGTATTTGTTCAGTCTGCATTTTTAAGTGAAAGCAAGCTGAATCAATCTTTTCAGACTAAAAGAAAGCATTTACATTTACAGTTTTTCCATTTCCCCAAATTTTATGATATGCTCTCAGCTTTTTATAGGTTTTGAAGTGTACTAACATGTACATAAATATGCACATGTTTAGGCTAAACTATATTGGAATTGTGAATTTTATGATAAACCACATAGTTTCAGTAAAATGTATAAAAAGATGAATTTTATGTGTTAGATATCCAGCCTGGGTCACTTTCAGATATTCTCTTCACTGTCCTTTTTTTGCATTTACTAGAAAATATTGATAAATCCTTAGGAAAACGTCCCTTCACAGATATATTTTCAAACATATTTTCTCTCAGTGCTTATGCTATTAAATGCACTTAATCTGTGCAAAGGACAGTGTCAAAACAAATGGGAAATGTCAAAGCTGATGGATAACCAACGTTCTGACCTATACATCCATCCAGAAGATGTGGGTCAGATTGTAACAGAACTCTTAAAATAGTAAAAATTGCAAAAATTTGCAAAGTTCCTTGAAAAGGCAACTGGACATTAATTACAAGATGTTATTGGAGATGTTTCGCCTTCTATCCAGAAGGCTTTTTCAATCCATCTAAAAATGAAAAAAGAATGGTCAGGAAATATGTACATTTCTAAAAGGGGGTGACCAGCTGCCTTTTTAAGGAACATTGCAAATTTTTGCAATTTTTGTCCAGTCCTAGAACATGGCAGCAGGAGAGAGTGGAGGCTCAGCTGGCTACTAAAAATTCTCATCCCAGGAACAAAAACTATGCCTCCTCATAAGTAAAGTACTTATGTGCAATAAGTGCTTTATAAGAGCATCTCTGATAACCTGCAACTGAGTTTTGGGCAGGATTTAAGAACTTAGGCTTCAACATTCTCCAATTCTAGGCTGTAGTTTGAAGGAACATGTGTTGGTTCTTTGACTGAAGGAAGATAACATGGGTGTTTGCCTAATACTCTGAAGGATTAGCATGTCAATTTTCTTGTCCTGTGTTCTTGGATTATTTCTCCCATCAAAACAGCCTTTTCATGGCTTGAAGTCTGCAGAAATTAGGATTGCTGCTAATTGGCAACCGAGTGATACAGAGCTCTAACTTTTATTGCCATTTATTGGTGATGTGCCAGTTTGATGTAGTGATTAAGGCATCAGGCTAGAAACTGGGAGACCATGAGTTCTACTCCTGCTTTGCACATGAACCTAACTGGGTGATCTTGGGCCAGCCACTTTCTCTCAGCCCTAGGAAGCAGGCAGTGGCAAATCATTTCTGAAAAACCTTGCCAAGAAAACTGCAGGGATTTGTCTAGGCAGTCTCCACGATTCAGACATAATTGAACAGAAGAAAAAAATGGTGAATTGGGATTTTTTTTGCAGCCAGATGTAGTAGACCAATGCTTTTGATTGTCCCCCAATTCCTTGAGCTTTAAGTAGGACAGCCTGACCTGAGTTGTTTAATCATGTTCACCTCCTTTAGTATAATCCCTTATTAAAACATTATTTTTGTATTATCTGTTTCTCAAATGAATAGCTCTTCATATTCAATGAATGATGCCTAAATTTAATCCATGTTGGCTCTTTTCCTTGAGAAATCTTTCAGAATGTAGCTGTGCTGATGTGAGAAGAATTAATGAAAATTAATTGCATACAGCATGAAAGCTGTCCATAGTTTTCATTGGTAAATTAACTAGTATCATCTTACTGTTCTTATCTACACAGTTCATCCATTAATTATTGCAGATCAATTATTCCATTCTTTTTAGGAATTCAGGGAACTGCCTAGACTACTGAATTGTGAAATTAAAGCAATGCCATCGTGAGTAGGGGGTGGTGCATGCTTTTATACTTATAATAGGAAGATCAGATATTGTTTTTTATACAGCGAGAAAAATGAATAATGAAATAAAAGAGTTATTCATCATTCCTTGCATATAATTTATTTCTTTGTTCTCCTGAAGTCTGCAAAATTACAAACAATACAGCTAAATATATTAAAGAACTAAGCAGAGTTCAATGGCCACCATTTTTAGCCAAGATTCATTGAACTACTGGTGGGTACTCAGATAACTTTTCAACCATATTGTACTCAGTTATTAAATATTTAACCAATTGCTCTGCTCTCCCTGATCTTAGACTCTTTAATTGGTAGTCTTTGGAGAGTGAAATAAAAGACAAACCTTTACATTATAAAGATGACATTGTAGCTCTTGTTAAAGATGGGCAGAAACTTATGTATTATCACAAGATTTTTTTATTTGTTGATTTCATTTTCAATATTTATATCTTACTTTCCTCATAAATGCTTCTTCAATTTATTCTATCCTAGATTTATTTAAACTTAATTCTATTTTATTTATTATATATAAATTTCTATACCACCCATCTCAAGTAAGTAAACCAGATAAACACATGAATAAAAGCAGATTAAAAACAGAATTAATTCTTTTTTAATGTTAAAACTTACATTAAAACTTACAAGTAAAAAAATCAAAGTTAAAAATTTAAAAGGCTAAAAGGTTAGCTGGAGTGCCCTTAAGCCACCATCCATTCCCAGGGCTTCCTCATACTCTTAGTATATTATAATACCCTGGTATTATGGATATATATTCCTGATAGGGAATTTAGTCTGAGAAATAGTGTCTGGTGCAAAGTTACAACAATGAGCAGTGAGCAGAGTCAGAATCATAGTAGTCATAGAAGAAGACTACTGCTTTCAAGCTGGAAAGATACATACACTGGGCAGGCAGGGGGAAGGTTTACAAACACACACATACACTAAGCAAGCTAATCAATTCCCACGTTTGAATGATGGAATCTAAAATATTATTTTATTGAAGGCTGATTAATAGAAATAGACTGTGAAAAAGCTAGCATAACTGTTCCACTGGCCTCCAAGTGAACATTCTCCTGTATTTAAATGCCCTGTTCACACTGATTCCTAAACGTGGCTAGCAAGTTACACAATTATGTGGCCTATTTTTGGGAAGGATTTTGAGGAAATTGTTCACCTGCCTTTACCTATGGAAATCTGTCTATACTCACCTAACAACAGCTTCATATATATTTGTGTATTTTTCTGTTTCATCCCAGAAAGTTAATTTAAAAGTGAAAGAAAGTTGGAAACTGTTGTAATTCCCAACACATTTCAATTTCTCATATTTGTGATCCAGGCAGTTTGATATGCAGCTTTCCTAGTTTTCAGAGCAACCACCCAGGTGTTGATCCAGGAAGGGGGGACTGTACCTTCCTACAAGGAGCATTTTAGATGCAGCTCTCTGGAGTAGTCTCTTTTGTATGTTATACCCAAATATATTATTTTTCAGTACAAAATCATACCAACATTTTGAAGTCAGGAATGACAGCTGGTGCTGTTGCACATTTATTGTTTGTGTCATGTTGGAGACTGAACTGATAGATCACTTCGCTTCACTCTAAAAGAAAAATAGAAGACAATTTAAAATAAAAATCCCTACTGCACTTCTTCCCTGGAATTTGAAACATTGTTGTGGCAGCATTACAAGATTCCATTCAATGCTATTAGTCTGAAAATGGAGCATGACTTGAATAATTAATTCATCAAAACTCTTTTTGATACTCAGTTACTTTATCAGCCAAGCATGGTTAGACGCGCAATGAATTTGACTCCAGTACAGCAGCTCTCAGTATTTGCAAGACAACACTATAAGATAATACAGTACAAAGAATATTCGTTATTCAGTAAGTCTGCAAACAGTAGATGACAGACAGGAGGTATTATAAACTGCAGAATTAATAGGTATGTAAACACATTAGATAGAACTTTTTGGGTTAATTTCAAATTCTCTGCCCTTGTGTTCTATCATGATCATATAATATGAGTCAAGTATTAATTTGAATGATGGCACGGGGGAAAAAGCTGTTCTAGTGTCAGGTAGTTTTGGTATGCAGTACCCTGTAGTGCCTACCAGAGGGAAGAGGTTCAAAGAAGTTGTGCCCAAGGTGAGAGGGGTCTGCAGATATCCAGTGTTTTACAGAACCTCAGCACACCCTAATTACCCCACTCCTGACCAGCAAAACAGGCTGTGACAGTCAACGGGAGAAGCAATTCCTATTTTCCGGCCTCAGTCCTGAAACACAAGATTGCTGGGTTTTGCATGATGGCGTGCAAAGTCAGGCAAAGGATAAATAAGAGCGCTTGAACCTGCCCATGTATGGACAGCCAGGAATGGCTCAGGCTCAGCATTAACCACTGGCTACTTTCTAACTTCTTTAATGCTTTAGTCCATGCGGATGGTCCTAATTGACCGGCCAAAGTGACCAGCCGAAGTTACAACAGCCCTCCCAGTTATGACCCAGTTTCAAGTTCGGATGTTGGTTGTGCCCCCTCCATCATGTGGCCACATTTTGGGAGCTTGGCAACCAGCCCACATTTACAACCATTTGCAAGGCTCCATGATCATATGACTGCAGTTTAGTATGGTATTGCCAGAAACCAGTGTTTACTTCATAAGTAGGTTCACTTAAAGACTGTGACATTTGCTTAATGACCACGGCATTCACTTTATAACAGTGGCATTTGCTCAATGACCACCCCAAAAAAATAGGTCTTAAAATCAGATCACTCACATGATGATCTGCTTTACAACCATCACAATTAATGACTGTAGTTGTCAGGCTTAATTACAATCATAGCTGAGGGCTACCTATACATGCCAAGTCAGTTATTATACCATATTTATCTCAGGTTCTCTATCACCACTGCTATTTTCTGCTTCTTGTCTATTACCATGATGTCTGCTTGATTGGCCACACCTGCCTATCTGTCTGGATCTGGAAGTCCCACAGGATCTTAGTTCTGTTATTCTCCACAATCTTCTGTGAAATCTCCCATCTGGACTTGGGAGAGTCCAGCCCCATACACTGTGCAGATGTTCCTATGCACAATGCCAGTTACCTGGTTGTGCCATTCAGCATATACTGTTCCTGCCTGCATCTTATACCCTGCCGCTGTGTGTTGGACTGTCTTTGAGGCCTCTCTGCATAGTCTGTACATCTGGCTAGTGTGATAGATCTATGAAGCTGGTGCTTAATGCCTGTCCTGGTGCTGCTGTGATCAGTGCCTCAGTACAGTCTTTTAGACCAGCCCTTTCCAGCCACTGGTAAGATTTCCCAATGTCAGCCACCTCAGCTACTGTATCTATATGTCCCATGCAGTGTATTGTTTTGCCATGGCACTTCCTCTGATTGATCTTCTTCCCATGCCCGCTGCTGCCTCAGGCATTCTCTCAGCAGCTCATCTATGGGTACCATCTTATTGATGTACCCCTGGATTTTGTGGTTGATCCAGGACAGTGGCTTTACATTCATCAGACCCAGCCCACCCTCTTTCCAGATAGTGGGTGTTGGACTTGGAGTGGAAACCACTGACATCGTGAGGAGTTTTTCGTTCTTCACATCAGGAACTTCCAAGTCCTGCTTTGGCCAGCTCACTATACTGGCAAGGTATTGGATGACTGGCAGGGCATACCTGTTAATGTCATGGATCTTGTTCTTCCCATTGAACTGGGTCTTTGGGACCTGCATTATTTTTTGGTGGTACTTAGATGTTGCAGTCTTTCTTGACTCTTCATTATTGTTCCTATGTGACTGTGGGGTATCAACATATTAGTATGTTCACATATTATTCCCATGTGATTGTGGGGTATCAACATATTTGGGTCTGCATGTCTGCTATTTAACCTATTGGTAGTTCCACCCAATCAGTCTTAACTACTTTCCTTCTCTTGACTACCATGTGGCCATATCTCTCCAGTCTTAATGACATCCCAATATCCTCACATTATCAGGGGATCAGCAGTTTGATGTCTCCTTCACTTTACACATACAGCTTGATGTTACCCATGTAAAAATGGCTGAGGGAAGTTGCAGTCTTGAACATGTATCCATATTTATTCTTTGTGATTATTTGGCTGAGGGGTTCAAACCTATGCAGAACAGAATCAGGGACCGTGCATCACCTTGGTATATGCCACACTTGATGACCATTTGTGCAAGCTGACTTGAGTTGATTTCCAGTGTTGTTTTCCACAATGCCATTTAATTCTTGAAGTAAGTTCTTAGTGTCCTGTTGACTTTGTATAGTGCATGGCATTCACAAATACATAAGTGGCATTGAGTCATAGCTTTCCATAGTTAATCCAGGTTATGATTGGATTGGTCTGTCTAAACCTTGAGTCTTGGGTAATTGCTCTATCTATGAACAACAGGTATTGTGAGTTTCTGGTGTTCCCAATGTCCTTCTGAGCTGTGATCATGTACTGGCCTATATGGTCCTGCAGCTTGGAGGCTATGAGAGTTGATAGGACTTTCCATGTTGTGGAGAGGCAGGTTATTGGCTGGTAGTTGGCTGGTGCTGCACCCTTGTAAGCATAATCAGCACTGTCCTTCCTTGTATTAGCCAGTCTGAATGGGAGTGATGTTTATAAAACGTTCATAATTTTTTAAATACCTTTTATACAATTACATCTATCTATCTATCATCTATCATCTATCTATCTATCTATCTATCTATCTATCTATCTAT
>JANHZU010004416.1:335706-345740 GCA_032468055.1 Acrochordus granulatus
CTTAGACACAAAAGTCATCGTGGGGACTGGGAACATCAGTCCCTCTCAGCCCTAATGAGGGTCTACAGCAATCCAATTTAAAAATATGATCAAAATAAAAGTTCTCGTCAGCTTACTTTGCTTTGGGAACTGCATGAGCAAAACATACAAAAAAATTCCCAAACAGTGATCTCCCTTGAAAATGACCCCAAAGGCTGAATGTGAAGTTTGAAACAATCTCCATGGGTGATAAAAAAGCTTGCTTTAAAAAAAAAGCTTTATAATGGAATAGAAACAGGAAGATTCACAAGAACAAAGAGCCTAAGATGATGCATAGAGGACTAACGTTCAAGATATCTTGAAGTGAGAATGTTCAGCATTCTTCATCTCCGTGTAAGTGCAGAAAAAGCGAGGAGCCGCAATTCCCAGCTTCTCAGTAGACAGACTCCAACAGTTTCTGAACCAAGAATAGCACAATTAATATTTTCTTCTTAGGGGTTTCATTAATTCATTTACTGCATTCTCAATTAAACAAAAAGCTCCCATAAAGATGCCTACAGAAATTGTTTTCAGGGGATTTGATTTCATCTTTAATTTTAAAGGCACATAACAATCCTGCTCACATGCAGCCATGGAGATTTTGGGATCACCCGAACATGAGAATATGTATAGCGATAGCATTGTTCTATCTGTCACCGGATACCTGTTGATTATCAGTTAAAGGAATGGTCTATTCGCTTTGACCCAAAGCACAAAATGTGGTTCAGGCATACCCACCAGGATCCAGAGCATTTCCAGATCTAAGTACAGCACAAAGAATGAGCCCTAGAAAGCTCAGTGTGAATACTCCCATTAGATCTTCTGACAAATGCAAAAATCATTAAATAGAAAGTAAGCTGCAATAGCTTATATGAAACGGGCCAGCCTTTTATGTAAGGCTGAATTCAGTCTTTGTTCCTGCACTTTTCCTTTATTTCTCTCTTTGGCTTTTTAATGATGCAAAACCAGCAATAAAGAATACATTTTCACTGGATTCATTTGATCTTGTTGGCAAAGGGAAATGGAAAAAATAGGTAGACGCACATTTGAAAGGAGATATATTAGCTGTGTATTTAAATATAAATATACCTGCATCTGCAACTGCATCTGCACACACTTCAAAAATGTAACTTTTGCATCATGAAGAGTGATGCCTCTAGCAATTCCCCCAAAAAACCTTCAGTTGAAACATTGCATTGAAACATTTCATAAGATTCCAATTTTCCTTTGAAAAATGGAGCTTTTCCTTTGGAGAACCAGTATGGCAATTGGCCCAACATCTCCATTCATCTCTTCTGATTTTTCAGGAAGGCGTTGACACATTTAAATCCCAGTTCTTGAAGCAAATTGACATTTCTTTCTTGTGAGATCTTTTCAAAGTGCATCGGTGAAGCAAATTAGGCATTAGCATCAGTAAAGCTGTGTTATCCATAGTATCAGTCTCAGCTCCATAATTGTAGGGAATGTCCTCCCTGAAGATTCCCAGCTTGTATGCTTAATAAAAGAACTAAGCCAGGTCTTAGCTTTCTTTGTTTGTATGAAAAATTCATAGCAACAGTTCCTGTAAGTGTTGACTCAAGTTACATCTGCTGTCTAGTGTAAAAGAAAATCCGTTCCAAGTGGTAAAAGGAGCAGCATAGATTGCTGTCAATAACTTTCTAGGAGGTAACAAGAGCCTTTCTAAGTAATGCATGTATTAGGTAATTGGAGACTATTTTGATCTGTAAATATTAGGTTGGAATCTAATAAATCTATAATTTGTGGGACTGACAAGCCGAAGATTAGCAGAGCACATCCAAAAACCTCAGCTAGCTGTCAGGAGATACAAGGAAAACTCCTTAAACTCACAGCACATGGGTAGAATCAGCCATGGTTTCAGTTAGCAAACTACTAGTATCATAAACCAAGTCATGTCCAAAAAATTCTAGAGAATTCCTGGAAGTTTGGCATTCAGACAAATCAACCATCAATAGAGATAAAGTACATTTACACACCATTCAGAAGAAACAATAACAAGCCAGAAAGCAAAAATCAAGGAATTACCAAGGAGAAAACTACATTCCCATAAATGTAGGGAATTTACATTGGCAGGGCAAGCTCCTGTAAATAAACAGGCAGCAAACTTCACATTCACCTGCACTGATGATGTTACCAAGTTGGGGAATGAAACATCTGCAAGAAAACAACCAGAGAGCACTAAGAACTCCAGAGTTCAATCCTTTGTAACATAGAGATTATTAGAGAAATATGTGCTGCGCACTCAAAAGTGGAGAAATAGATGTGCAAAAAAAATTTAAAAGGAGGTGTAATGGAGAGGACTGTGTTTAATATACTATTTTAATGGATGGGTCTTTCGTTATTTATTTATTTAGGCTAGGAATTTGAATATATATCACAGGGACAGAGAAAGAAAATGCTTGAACCCTGCGACATTGGTGGACTTTTTTTCTGCTGATGCTAGTGGTTTTTGCAAAGGCCTAGGTAATGAGATGACACACCATGACACACCAGCTAATTAATCTTATGTAGCAAATGGGGAAAAAAAACAAGTCCTAATGGTTATTGTTTAATATGGAAGCCAAATGTCAGCTCATCTGCATTCATAGCCCCTTTTTTGTTTTCATCCTGTGCACATTCAAATGTTTGTGCTTCAGCATACTGATGGAAAATATATTTTCTGCTTGGTTTTTAAAATTTTCAACAACAATCCCAAAAAACTATGTGCAAGAAGTACGCTCGATTATCAAATTTGCAATATGTGCTTTGTTGCTTAGCTACTTAAATCACAAAAATGTGCGGAGGGGACACTGTCCCATGTCACAGTATGTTATATCAAACAGTATATTCATCCTTTATTTGTTAAGACATTTTTAAGTTATTCTAATTCTAAAATAATTATCTCCTAGATATTCTAATGCCTTGCATGCATTAAAAAAAATCCAATGCAAACAGTATTTACTTATGTGGAATTCTCACTCTACAGACATGTAAATAGACTTATAGCCTTAGCTATTATTTACTGATTTATTTATAAAATATGGCAGCATGCCATTTTCAGTTTAAAACTTTTTTGAGGAACCATAACTAGTTGTTAAGTTGGGTTATGGCTGAGTATAGAGGGCAAAATTCACAATTATCTCCAAATAACATATGTGATTTTAGTCTGAAGCCAATGTTTTATGAACAGTTTTAATGCAATAATGTATTATGGGATACTCAGTCATCTATCACTTTTCTGTGAAATATGGAAGCCCTTATTAATTGCCAATGGGATCCACAGTGCTGAGTGTCAAAATCTGCAAAATGATAGACATTTGTCACAACCAGAAATCTGTCCCTTTTGTATGTGTGATATAAAAGGGCAGAACTTTTATCTCAATTCAATGCTTACCATCATGCAGATATTAAAATACATCCACACCCACACGTAGACACCATGTATTTTGATATATTAGATATTCATAGAATTAAAGCATTCCTTAACTAAATGTAAAAATGAATGCTTGGCATTTGGTAGTCTTCTCTTCTCTTCTCTTCTCTTCTCTTCTCTTCTCTTCTCTTCTCTTCTTGCCTTTGTTGGTTAGAAGACTGGAATTTGAAATAAATTGATAATTTATTGAATAGAAGCCATGAGTTTACTTTGACATGCTTTGTTAAACAAGTAATTATGGCCTGAGCTGACATCCTGTATCACATTAAATCATATATCAAGGATTGCAGATCACCATGGCTGAATAACTACCTTGTACTAAGTCACAGCCATACACCCAAATCCCAGTTCATAATATTTAATATTTAAGTTTAATATTTAAACTGAAATCCAAAAATGCAAACAAATAATCTGAATTTTTGGCTTCAGCAACAGGCTTGTTTCAAGGTCTTTATGTTGGAAAGGCTGCTTGCAGATCTGCTGTGTCAGATACTCATTGGTTCAGCCTGTCAAAAGTCATGTTAGGAGCAATGTAACAAATCTCTTTCACACAGCGTTTTATTACTGTATTTATCTGAAAGGAAGACAACCTGAATATGTACCCTTCTCTAACCCTTCTAATAAAGAGGAAGATTAGATGGAAAAGGGAAAAAAGCTATTCTGCTCCTTAACAAACCTAAGATAAGCTTTCTATAATTTAAATCATAGGAAAATTATTAAATTAAAGGTAAATTATCGAGTGGAAATGCAGTTTTCCTTTCATCAATATGAAATACACTCTTCATTTCATTTCTTCCTTTGGCATCCTGATCTTCTTTTGTTGCACAAAACCAACGTACCTCTCTGAAATACTCTATGCTTAATTTGTGCTCTCCCCTCTCATACAAGCTATTTTAAAGAGGCTGAAACTGCCTCCTTGCATAGGGAAATTGCTCCCAGCAGAAGCTCAAAGATTTCATAAAACACATCGTTTGAGTCAACCGCATGATGAGACCGGCACAAATTATGTATCTGCCTCCTTTGTACGGTGCCACTTGCCACACTTCATCCCCCTGCTGGGATGATACGATTGGGATAGCTGTTTAGTAGTTTAGATGCAGCCACTTCTAGCAACAACGCTGACACCAGAACCAACTTCCTGTGTTCCACAGGCTGGTGACGGATATCACGAGACAGCATGTCAAAGGATCTTAGTCTCAGCCTGAGAAATCTTAGCTGGCTTTTTGTCACAAAACAAAAGAGGTGACTGTTCCTTTTTTCTCGTGCCAATCTCAGTGCCAATCTCAGCCATGCAGCCTGGGAGCCACTGGCAGAAGCTGGGATGGGCAAAATTGCATGGAACAGATAAGGCAGCTGCTCATCTGTCACTCATGAGTTGCTTAATTAAAAGGTGAAATCTCCAAGTCCCTGTTTAAAGCAATGGCCTAGGCCGGTTGTCACGTTCCTTCCTCAGGAGCCCGCCATGCTGTTTTGTGTGGCTATATGCCAACAGTTGCGTGAGTGCTGTAAGACATTCCTGGGGTCCCTTTTGGAGACTGGCCAACAAATTAAGAGAAAAGGAACTGTGTTTGGGTTATGGGACTACGCAGTGGTTAGGTTTGAAGGAATGGCATCTCAGTCCCTTTGTTTCAGCTGCAAGCTAGGATTCTGATTTTCCATCCCATGGGAGAAAAAATGTTGAGACAAAGCCACGAAATTCAGTTAAATATGACCAGATACTCTATGTATCTAAGCTACGGTTCTATGTATAAAGAGATGGACTTCTACAAGGTCTATCTTGACTCCCAGTAAGGAGTGTCTGAATCAATCTCCCAAGATTTCTTTCTCTGAAGTTTCTGGAATTCATTTTCTATAACATTCCTCCAAATAATGTAATTCACATAACCTTGTTTCTGTGCCTTTCTCCTTCAGATCTTTTTGGGCTTATTGACAATCCATCCACCACTTTGCATATATCACAAGATCTCACATTTATGGTTATTCTGGAATGTTATTTACATGAATGATGATGGGTGCTTGACAATCCATATCAGAATGTTTAGAATCATATTTAAAAAATCCTCTGCTAAAGATTCCTTTTCTGTGGATAACAGAAAGAAAAAAAAAACATCTTGTTTAAAGGCTGCTGAGAAATGTTAGATTGTCTTGACCATGTTAATTAACAAAAGTAAATTTGGAAGTTAAATTTAGAAAAATACCTAGATTAGGGGGCTTTCACAAGAGTTTTTTTTACTCTTATTTGAAGTAAACTGCACAACTTTAAAATATAGTTACCTCTGAGTAAAAATGTAGTTCGAAATTGCTGAGATCCAAGCTTTTTTCTGTGTCTGTCAGATACCACGAGGCCTTCAAAGTTGTTATCATAGCAGAGCAGCCCCATCCTTTGGTGCAGTTAACCCCCTTCCACCCTTCTTTGGAAATCAGAAGTGCAGGCAAAAATAACCAGTCTCCTCTCTCTAATGACCTATTTTCAATTTATTCCTTGGCATCAAATAATATAAAGGAGACAGAGAAGAGAAAGAACCAACCAATCAATAAAATACTGAAAGCTTGGGTTTATTGATCTGTTCTCTTGGTTTTGCTAGAATCAAAAGAAATGCAAGACAGAAAAGAAAAGAAAAAGAAGGAAAGAAACAGTTTCTTTGATATTCTAGTTCCAAAGAATTATCTTGGACATCTTATTGTTTGTTCTTGAAATCTCCCTGGAGGGGAGGGATCTCCACCCACCTGTTTCTAAGTGAAAGAGGCAGAAGGTAATTATAATCTAATTTACTGAAGTCACTCATGAGTTGCAGGGAGAATAGCTAAGTTTCACATCCAGCTTCATCTCTAAAAAACTAGAGAATAAGGATAGTCTTACTTCCTAAGAGATAAGCCATGTCACCAACAAAAAAATCAAGGACACAAATTTACATCATGATGTATCATGATGATAGATAGATAGATAGATAGATAGATAGATAGATAGATAGATAGTTGGATAGATGGAGGATGGATGGATGGATGGATGGATGGATGGATGGATCCATGATGGATGGATGGATCCATGGATGGATGGATGATAGACAGATTGATGGATTTATATTTGAAAACAATTCCTAGAATGTGTGTAGAAATACAATACATCTCATAATGAAGGGAAAGTCTCTAGGTAGTCTACACATAAGTGTGCTAATGGCATATCTACATGATGCTGCTGCACCAGTTCCTTAGCAGCTCCTGACCTCTGCAGCCTCAGATGGTTGGCTATGATTTCAGTTTATTTCCACTTCAGCTACAATATATGGTATTTAAAAGTATTGTAAGAATGGCCTTTTCTTTGAAATGTTATGTCTGTGTAGAGTTTGTAAGCTGCCCATTCCCTATTTTCAGGGTCTTGTTTTGTTCCACTGCCTTCAGATCCCAAACAGTTCTTTCAAAGATAAAGGTGGTTTGATGGCTTTGCAGCTCCTCAGGTTTACCTAGGAACCTTTTGGATTGATTGACGATTGGCTATACCATACAAATTCAGCATGCAGCAAGACACATACTGGATACAAGCAATGCATTGTATTCCCTTTTTGTCTGGAGGTGGGGTAAGATAGTTTTTGTTTGTCCAGAATTTTTGACACTTCCAGGCAAGGCAATGATTATTTGAATCTTGTTATCAGGATTATGAGATCAGCAATCCTGGAGGTGATGGTGCATCATCTTCAAACAACTTTTGAAGGTTTGGAAAACAGAAATGGTGGTGCTGACCAAGGATCATGATGGCAATACAGAATCTGATTGTAACTGAGTGAGAAGACATTTTTTAATGTTCCCTCTCTTGCAGCCTTGAGGAAAAATGGAGCAACCAATCTGGGATAAATTCAACTACATAGGGGCACTTATTTTTCATTTGTCTCCTTGACACAAAAGTAACATGACAAAGCCAGCCACAATTATTTTGTAATTCATTCCAACACTGAACACAGAAGAGGAAGGTATATCTCCTACCTTCCTTTATAAATAACCATTTCCAGAGAAGATGCAGACCTGGTGCCCTTCTATAACCTGCCACCAATGACTGGTAATTTGCATCAGCCTTTCGTGTGATAGAGATGATACTGATAAAGTATCATCCTTTCCCTCTCCTCCTTTTTCCCCCCTTTAAAGATGTAAGAAAAAGAGACAGAAGCTGATGGATGCTGGCGATAAACAGCGTATTGCAGCAAAGTTTAATTAAAATTATTGTTACAGTTGCATGTCAGGAGCCCACTGTTCATCAGGGACAATTGATTTCCAATATATTTTCACAAATAAGTCTACTGGTGTGTATTATCTGATGCTATAATGAATAGAAAACAACCAAGCGAAGCAGTTGGAAGGACTAAGTGGAGGAAACAGGTGTTTGGGGAAAGAAGAACAAGTAACAAAAATCATAATGTAAAAGTCAGAATGACACTGCAGTTTAATTCAGCACATGGGAGCCAGTTTTTTATTTTATTTATTATTTTTGAAGCAGCTTTCTACATGAGTGGGGAAGAGCACCTGTGGATCAAATTTTTCCTTCTTTAATCTTCCAATTAAAGGTCAACTTATGTCATCTGAATGCTCCTGGCTGAGAAAGCAGAGTGGTGACTGCTGGCTAGCTAGTCTTTTATTCTGCTTTGCACTCAAGAAAATGGAGGCAACCTGTGGATCAACACTCCCCAATCAGGATGATATAAAGGAATGGCTTGTTGTGAAATTAGTGTCAGCAAGGGCCATTGAAAACAGGACAAAGTCACAGCAGAGAGAATGTCATTCTAACAGGTCTGACCTTTTCATGTATATTAATCAATTTCAAGACACATTGTCAAATAGGGTCTGGACAGAAAGATTGATGGGAACCCCCCACACCTCCAGCTTTCTTATTCTGTAACGAAAATAAGTGGATGAATTATCCTAGCATGACAAGCACCAATTACTCTTATGCTTATAGAATGCTGCTGGATTTGGAAGTTGGGTAGAGATGAACTCAACTAAATCAAAAGAGTGGACTTTCTCAGCAAACAGGGCTACTTCTGCCTCTTGGACATCCTTGCTGTAGTTCCTTCAACGTGTGTCACTACCTGAATTTTTAACCATTTGTACCATTTTTTTCTTACAATTATGACATGGGGAACATGCAAAAACTCTGGACCAGGATCCCAAATGTGGAAAAACCACTTGGATAAATCCTTGCATTTAGCATCTCTTCCATTCTACTTCACCAAGACAGGAGCCCATGTTCCATGAATCCCATGCACAGTTACACACATTTACTACACTGGAATGTAATTTGTGTGGATTGCTAGGTGTGGAAACTCTCAGCTTTGCTCCTATGTGGCCAAGCACGTCTTGATGACTTGCTTACTACAGGGCTATATTTTTGCAGATAGTTGTCCCTCTTTGAAGAGACACCAGGGATAGAGAGATGATGATTAAGCATTGCATTGCCCATCTGTTCTTCCGCTCCTCAGTGAAACTGCTGTTTTGGCAGCTATCTTGGCTTCCAAGGCAGCATCTGTGCATGTGTAATCTTGCTCAACTTTGAAGTGGTTGGCTGGATGGCTGCTGTAAGGGAAAGTGGAGACATTTGCTACATGCAGCCTATTTCCATTTCAGCATTCCTGACAATAGGTATGTAATTCAGGCACTGACTTTTAATTTTCTTTACAGAGGTCAAACCAATCAATATCTGTGCAAGAATTGCCATTTTGTCCAGCTGTATCTATTCCTCTCTTCTTTCTTTACAAAATGCCAATAAATATGTGCCCAAATTATGAAATGGCATAAATAAAGCATGCAAGGCAAAACTGCTGCTTTATGAGGCTGTGGATTGATAGTCACATAAAGCAGTTTTACTGATGTGCATCTTTGGGTTATGCAAACAACACTCATAGTTCCATGGACAGCCAGAAGAAATAAATAGCCATTCCTTTCTCTGCCAAAAGCTTGACCAAAAAGAAAAAAAGAAAACTTTTATTGATATTACAGAAGATCTGCACAGAATTTTCAGAGTCCAGTATATTATTAGAATAGTGTCATTATTTCTGTAATAATATTACAATAAGCAGGGTTATTAAATAATCTTGTGTGATTTAAATTAGATTCACATATATGCAAAGATGTTGCTTTCTCATGCTGTCTATGCCAGGGGACGTTGGACAGTAAAATGGATCAGCATCACACTATTTGAAATGTGAAAGTAAAAATACAAGTCTTCCAGTAACTCATAAAGTTAAAGGGTTGTTTCTGCAATATATTATTCAGCCACTAAAGGTCACTCTGAGACATGCAGAAACTTACAGAAGGCTCACTGGTAGTTTTAACAAGGGGACAGAGTATCAAGGGATATTAAGCTCTGTGAAAAAGTCCTCTTTTTTCAGACTGCTGATTATACTGGGGAGTGGCCAGTACATTAACTTCCCTGTAAGTATGTTTAGGCAAGTGTATGTATGTATGTGTGTGTATGTACATGCATATTTATAATTATATACCCATATGCGCCTTAAGGTGTCCATTCATGCTGGCCACATGACCACGGAGCCGTCCCAGGACGAACACTGGCTCTTCGGCTTGGAAACGGGGATGAGCACCG
>JANHZU010004416.1:346569-359418 GCA_032468055.1 Acrochordus granulatus
TCTGGGCTTCATTTCCCTCCACCAAGCCTTTACTGTCAGCAGGAAAAACAACTAACAACTGCTTTCTATACCTTGCAGTAGAGAGGAAATAGATGAACGTAGGTGGAGGCTTAGAACATCTGTCAGAGAAGATACAGCCACAGAAGGAGTACTAAACTTGGATCCAAAAATAGACTACAAGACAGGTTACAGGTGTGGAGATGTACTGAAGCAGAAGGGAGTGATCAGTAAAAAAAATAAGTTCATCTTACAGTTGCAAGGAGGAACAATGTTGTCCATGAGTAACTGTGGTTGGTTGCACCCAGGAGTAGCCAGTGTAACATAAGAATAGGCAAAATGATGCTGTCTTCTGTCAAGGAAATAAAAAGTATACCCATATAAAATCTCTTCTTGGCAAAGTAGAAGAATCAGCAGTACATTGGTGGGAGAAACCAACTTTTTCTCCTGTTTAAATTTATTTTCTGTGCAGCACTGGGTTACTGCTATCTCAAGAATGGATTTCTCCTGTTTTTTAAATATAGGTGTAGTGGTCTTTCAAAAGGGCTCTAAACCTATTTAGGTAATGAAGCCACTTAGGTGCTGATAAGTGACACACTCTGGACTTTGTTCAATGGTTGGGACTGCCATTTTGATTTTTTAACATGCATTCATGAATACCATGAGAATTAGTTTTAAAGAAAAAAGGTTTCCAGGACATGTTTATGCCAGGGTTAAGGAGACATGAAGATGAGTCCATGAATAAACCGATAAAGTGATCTACTTTCAAGGCTGATCCTAAATACAAAGAGACTCTTCTTCAACATGGGCACTTCCAGAGCTTGGATTTCAACTCCCAGAATTCTTAACAATGGCCATGTTTGCTGAGAAATCTTGGCATATGTGGAGCATGCAATTAATATGGAGCTTCTTTAAAAGCTGAGTTCTAACCTGTCATTGGTGAGTCCACCCTCCCTTTCCTTCAGCCAGGCAGTGCAGACCCTGCATTAGTGTGTCTAGGATAAACTGGCTGATGGTTGACAAGTGAAGAATGACAGTGAATCAGGATGAGAGGAGAGAAATGACTAAGTGGTAAATGACCAGCTCTCTTGAGGCCCTTCCAGGTGATTATTCTGATTTTATACACACACACACACACACACACATATACATAGACGTACATAGACACATACACATATAGCTGTTCCACATCTTTTTGTGACTGATCCAGACATTTTCTGTCAAGGCAGGGCTTCTACAATTGGAATATTCTTTTCCACCACTGAAAGAACAGTTTGCTTGTGTGATTTCCTAAGCTACTACATGCGAAAGAAAACTTTTGAAAACATTCCAAAATATACATACACTAAGCAGGACTGAAATTTTCTCTGAAACAATTTTTTTTTTAGATGGATTGGTAGACATGGTTTTGCCTGTTTTACTTAGTTGTTTTTTTTAACTTCTTGAGCAATAGTAAACAGGTTTAAGTTTCCATTACAGTTTTGGGATATTTTTTGCCTCAAAATGGGAACTCACTGAAATCTGCCAGGACAAATAGAAGAAACGCTGCAAAAAAGAGAGAGAGAGACTCAGACCAGATGCCGCCCAGGGATTGAAATTGCGCCCTTCCATTAAAACTCATAAATGAGCCTCCTAGAATGTCAGCTGCAAATATGCATGCCCCTGTGACTGAATCCTAACGAGTTTCCAGTAGGTTGTACTACTGTAACTTGGCATCAAGATGGAAGCTAATTCTAATTTTAATAGTATTAATTCACACCAATAATTTGAATAAATAGTTGGGGTACTTGGAAGGGTACAGTTCATTTAAAACATTAAATTTATGAGGAAAAGTCCCTCCAAAGTTATTTATCCCACCAGCCTTATTTCAGTATGCTTCAGGACTAATCTTCTCCAATTAAAAAGTACTCAAATATCAATCACTCCCTTCCCTGCCTTTAATGGAACTTGTAGAAGATTAGTATCCCTGAATGGGTAGCAGCACCTAAAGTCATTGACTTTGGACCTAAGAAAGTCTCAGTGGGAGACTACCTGGAAATCCTAGGGCTTTAGTTGGATTTGTAAGTTGGAGAAACTTACAGGAAGAAGGCAATGGAAAACTAGTTCCATTCTTTGGCCAAGAAAGTTAGAGGGATGTCTCCATGAAAATCAAGCTCTCTCGAGGGACTTTATTAACAGCAGCTGCCACATTTTGTGCCGGACGGAGTTTTCCGATCCTCTCTAAAAGTAGCCCCATGTAAAACATGTTAATAACAGTTTCAATGTAGACTCTTTCATTGTTTGAGATTTGGTTAAACAAAAAAAGTGTCCTGCCGGTTCCTATTGTGACTTCAGTCGGAACTTCTTGTCTATAAAGAGCTAAAAATGCAGTTTGGCTTTTAAGGAATTGTAGCCAGAGTAATACAAAGTGAAAAAAAAAAGTTCTGTTTACTTTCATGACCATTCACACAAGCAAAGCATAATTTGTTGTTGCCTCATTATGCAGACAGCAATTAATTCAAGTGTCTCCTCTTTAAAAATAAGTATTTATTTAGCAAGGGCAGGAACTGTTTAAATATCCCATTTCTAGCTGTGTAGTATCTAGAGTGGTAGAATGGTTGTTTTAAAAGGGGACCTTGCCTTCCTTTACTTCTGACATTGTGCTTTTTAAAAAATGACCTGATATGCATATCTGATAATGGTTTGTCAAAGTGTGTTTTTTTAAGTATTGAAAAAAAAACTTTTTTTTTGATAAAAAACGACATTTAAGGTCATACATTTTGAAACAGTTTTAACTCTGCTCAAAGAGAAATTTCCTTTTGGAGAAAAAGGACAAACTGCAAATTAAAACGGAACAAGTTGATAAAACTTGTCTTTTGAAATATAGGTTCTTAAGCTACGTTACTGATAACATATTGGATTCATATTTTTAGCATGATTTTTTGTTTATGATGATGACTTGGCTCTTCCAGAGAAGGGTAGGATGAGCTAAAATGTGGTAAACTCATTTCATAGCAATTGTGTGGCCGCAACTTCTTAACCTCCGTCCCCTATCTTTTAAACAGGACAGCAAAGATCAATCTCGCAGTTCAAAAGATGCAAATGAAAGCGTGCAATAATTTGCAATTAGAGCCTTTTCTAAGGGCTTAGAGCAACTGTCTCCCAGCCTGAAGTCTTCTCCATAGGTTAGACTATCACTGTCGTTACTTTCAGCCACTTTGTCTGTCTGTCGCTCTCCCTCCCTCCCTATTTTTGCAACGTATATGCTGTCTGATATCCGAAAAGTCTCTAATGAGTGTAGGAGAAGGCTTGATCCGTTAAATCTTATTCCAAAACTACTCACTTGTCTTTGTCATTAAAGCCATTCCTCTTCTGAAACTCAGCATTGTTTTTTTAAGAAGGATGGTCCAAAGATGGACAGAAGTTCTCCTAGTCCAGTAGGAGATGATCTTAGAAAGATTTCATAAAACTCTAGGTCTTCTTTCCAACCCCAGTCCTTCTGGAACTTGACATTTGCCCACCTCTTCTTGTTTTCAGCATTGGCCACCCTTGGGTACCATAGTTAATCCAAAACTGGAATGAGAAAGCATTTGGCCTGATATCATGTCATGAGAGTGATACTGAATAGATTATATAAACACAGCTCATTAATCTTCCCTTTGGCCTGTCTCTATAATGGGCACAATTGCTCTTTCACTTCTTTAAGATGTATAGGTCAAAAAGCTGATTGATATTTCCTCATGTCATAAAGACCAACATGCCTAACCAAGGCTATCCCTCGAAAAGGCTGAAATGTATATTGCAGTGCCAGCTTTTCATGAGAAAGGGATGGAGAGGGACTCCATAACTCACTGGCTGGACACAAGATGCATAATTTATACTTCCAATTCTGCTTCAATTGGTTATTAAAAGGACTCTCATTGTGTGATGTACTGTGATAAGTATTCAGGAGTGATGTGATATATCTAGTTCCCAAGGTAACTAAGGAGACTGAAATATATATGCTGCTCTAGCAAAGACAGTCAGGGTGTTTTGCGGGTCCTTCTAAATATGCAAAGGGCCAATGCCTACTGTTCTTTTCCTCCATACATTCATTGTAATATTCAATCTCACTCACCTTCACTCTCTGTTATTTTGCCATTTGCTAGGATAACAAGTGCCATGTCACTCTAGCATTTATTCTACACAGGAAAGCTGTCTACTGTAGACCAGGAAGAGCACATTTTGTTCCTTTTTATATGGCCTCATATTCCCTATGGCCCTCATTAGTCATGATGGTTGTCATTCTGGCTGTATTTGATTTGGGGTGCTAGAATTTTATCACCCATGCTCTAAAACATGATTTGGCATCTTCTGGCACCACATTCAGAACAATCTTGGATTTGGGATCACTTCATGGTCTGGGTTGTAGTAAGAAGTGAGGAAGCACCTGAATTAAAACTGGGTAAGGACAATCATTCTCTCTCTGACTTCTCTTTTTCTCTCTGTAACGGATTTTTCTCTTTTTTTCCTGAGTGGTAGCTTGGAGAGCATCCCTGGCTTTTGTCTGAAATGACCTCTTACAGATAGATTTTGAAATCAGAATGGACATGGCATCATCAAGTCCAACTTTCTATCAATACTGGCTTCTAGATTAAAGGACCCAAGATAAATTAGCTGCCCAGCTTTTGCTTGAAGGCTGAATTAAGTGGAAAATGAAGATCTACTGAACGTGAAGTCTCCAGGGTTCCAAGTTGCCTCCATTGCTCTAGACATTGTTGGCTTGTATGTGACTCTAAATATGAGACCTCATGCCAGAAGCATGTGCAACACCCCAAATGAATCAATTCAGTAAGGAGGTGGAGCGTGTTGCAGTAGCAAGATAGTCGTACAGGGGGAAAGTGGAAAAAATGTAGTATGAGCAGAAAGACAGACACTAACGATGTGTGGCTAAATTTTTTGGAAACCCCTAATCAAGAATTATCAACATACTGAGGAAAGTGCCAAATATGGAAGCCTTTTCAGGACTCATCGGTGTTCACCCTTTCTCTTTTAGTGGAGTGCTTTCTTTTCTCTTGCAATTTCCCCAGAGAGAAGCAAGCTAATTTCCAGAATTTACTATCAGCAGCAGACACTACACTGATATTTTTGTAACCTGTTTGAATGCTTTGTGTTGAGAGAATAGCCAGGGGAAAGAAAGCAAGGTTACAGTGAAGCTGGGGTCACTGCAATTAAAAACGAAAAAAGACAACCTAAGGCTGGCAACTTCTAAAGGAGGAAGATGAATACAAATATTACATGATAAGTTATATCATTTAATAGATATCAGAGAGAACTGATATCTATTAAATGGAACTCTTTGAGGACTACATATTTTAGAAAAAAAATCCTGGACATACTTTATCTAGACATACATCTTGGAAGGCATACTTTACCGTTGAATATCTAACTTCATTTATTGTTATGTTATTATTTTATTTACTGTTGTCTTGCAAGTATACTGAGAGCTGCTGTACCGGAGTCAAATTCCTCGTGTGTCTATCCATGCTTGGCCAAAAAAGTATCTGAATCTAAAAACGATCCTGAGCTAGCCGGGTGCTGAAGCATCAGTTGCAAGAATTATTTTTTAATGATTCCTACCATTATGAAAAGTTCTATATAAAAATATTTTTGATTATATTTTTGAACTTATTGTTGTGAGGTAGTGGAAAGAAGTAGCTTTTTCCCTCTGTTATAAATCCTTCTATGAATCTTCAGCTTTCCTTAAGTGCCTTTCCTTCTCAACTAAAAAAAGCGCTATGGGACAACTTGTGTCTTCCCTTGAGATTTTAATTGTAGTTTAGTAATCTAGGAAGTCAGTACAAAATATTTGGCAATGGAGGAATGGTTGATGAAGATGATGGAATTCACTGAGAATTCACTGAATTCACTGAATTCAACTGACTTCTTTGATTCTGGAAAAGACAGTATCTTTGTTTATTGCTGAAAATCCCTTGACGGACATTTTATAGAAAAATATCTATTTAAGTTTTGATGTTTAGACAGGATAAATTGTAGAAAGAAGAGATCCATGTTGTAAATTTAGAGAAAAAGATAAATTTAGGATTGTACCTACAATTGCTAGAAAGAACATAAGCACTTTTTCTTTGTTTTACCTTTTTCTTTTTTTCCTTTCTTGCACTTTCAGCTTTTTCTTTTTGATTTCTTTCTTTTTCCTTTCTTACTTTTTTCTCACTCTATATTAGTTTTTATCTTATTTTTTAAAACTTAATAGAATTATAAAAAAATCAAGCACATATTTTTATATACATTTTAATACTTGTTTTGAAGTGGTGCCACAGTTGGAGAAGTGGGAACAAAGCTTTTGGATAATAGTCTTCCAATCTGTGTAGCGGATTTTTTGCTTAGAAAAAAAATGGACTGAACAAAATCCTAAACCACCCTTATTCATGAGAAGGTGAAAAGTAAATGATGACATCATCCAATCTATTTATTTATTCAAGAAAATTTATATGACCACCCAATTCACTCTTGGTTACTCTGGGTGGCTTATAAAAATAAAACCCCAATATAAAATCCTAATAACCAACCCCCATGACAACAGTCAGATCAGCCACTTGATGGGCTTCATTTCACTTTGGGGTCCCCAGGCCTGTTGACAGTACTGTTCTCAGAGACTTGAGAAAGAGTGTCAAAGAGAGGCCAATCTTCTCTCTGCAGGGATGATATAGCCTCTGATACTCAAGGTGATACCTATTGTTCATTCATCATACTCTTCTCAATTCCATTAATATACAGTTAACAACACAGTGTTATGACATTTTAAGGTTTTTCTTTCTTATAGTAATATGCCTTAAAATAGGTTTGATTTCTAATTAATTTTTAATCAGAAAAAAATATGGACCATCCTGAAAGTTACACCCATAAGTACTTTAATGATACAGCCTCTCCAATTTGTGCAATGTAGCCATGCCCATTACAGCCCACAAAACAGCTTCTGGCAATTGGATTAATCTTTTTTGAAAGCATCCAATTTATATCTTATGATGGCAAATTTCATAGTTGTAGTCTATGCTTCTGATGAACAAGAGCACTACATTATTTGTCTACCTTTGCCTTAGTTCAATATGTAAATCCAGTCATTATGGTTTGTTTATTGGGGCTCATTACAAATCACAGTGACCAGGTTCATACAATATGATTCATGATTTATCATTGTGTGAAATAGCCTAACTGAACGTTATCAGTGAACTTCGTCACTATGGCTTGTTCAAAATAACAATATTTTTAAGATATCTATATATTGTTATAAATATATATTTAATATATGCGTAATATATATATATATAAATTCTATCTTTATCGAATATATATATATATATTATTTATATGTACTATATATAGATAATATATATTTATAGAATATATACATATATATAATGAGTGTATGTGTGAATACACATAGAAACAAAACAAATAGAAATGAAATAACTGGCAAAAGAAAGCAAAGAAGTATCAACAGTAATAGGGCCCTTCGGTGCAATCCCAAAATAACTGGAGCACCACTTGAACACCATTGGCATTGACAAAATCACCATCAGTCAATTGCAAACGGCAGCATTACTTACATCTGGAGATGATACCTTTAGCAACATCAAAGAACAGCATCTACCAATCCCAGATTCTTGAGAAGGATTCAATAGGTGGACAAAAATGCCAGATCCAGTCTACACACCTGTCTGATTGAGCAATAAACATATATCATATACACACACAGCATATATAGTGGAGCTTCACAAGACAATGTTCTTAAAGCGAAACAAGGTTTCCCATTGAAAACAATGGAAAATCGGATGATCTGTCCACGTCCCCAAAAATATTCACCAAAGAATCATTTTCAATGGAATTTGAGGTAGAAATGATTGTCCCTAACATCTGAAGCAAGTAACCACGATTAACACACGATATAAAGCAGAAATAGAGCAAACTAACCAGTACTGACAGATTTGCTTCGAGGCAGGCTCTGGTCTCAGCTGCTGCTTGCTGGCTTGGAGGATCTGCTGCTGCCACCACTTTAAAAGGGCCTTTCCCTCAGCTTTCTGGGCATCGTGCGCGGTTTGGAAATGCTTCTTGCCTTTGGAGAAGCGACGAAGGGGAATTTCTGCTTTATTTTGTGTCTGTGTGTGTGCACATGTGCTTTGAGAATATCCTGGCTAGCACGAGGGAGAGGAGAGGAGGGGGAGCAGGAGGGGACTGAGTTCCATCTCTTGTATGCCTTTCACTTAATTTAAGCTGTCTACGCAACAAGAGAGGGGGGCTCATTACTATCAGGATTCTGGCAAGGTCAGTCACAAGCACAGTTATGGAGTAAACTTCATGTGGCAGAATTGGCAGAATGCATGCGCACGTGGGGTTGCTGCCTGTGCAACAATGGAGTAAAGCACATGGTAGAGTTGGCAGAACTTGCGTGCGCACTTTCCTCATTGGCAGAACTCTTGCACGGGGTTGCTGCCTGTGCAACAATGGATGAAAGCACACGGCAGAGTCAGCAGAATGCATGCGTGCTTGCCACGTCGGCAGAATTCTCATGCAGATTTGCTGCCTGAACAAGAAATACAGAGTGCGCTGACTGATGCGCAAGTTATCGCGTGAAGTTTGCTTGTCGTGTGAGTCGCTCGTTCTAGCGGAATAAATTTTATTAAATTTTTTTGGTCATCCTGTGAGTTTCATGTCTTGTGAGTTAGTCGTCTTGTGAGGTACCACTGTATTCTCTATGTGTGTGTATAGAAAGAATATTTGTAGCTGTGAGTTGAACTGTGGAGTCCTTGGTATTGCCTGAGACTGGTTGTTTTCTTGCAGAAGTTTCATTACCCAAGTTGGAAACATCATCAGTGCTAGAAGATAGCAGGGTTTGATCTCTGTTTATATACAGTGGCTTGCCCTGTCAGTGTTGGTGGGAGTGCTGTTTTCCTCTTGGGGGTTCCTGGATTAGACTTTGTTTATTGTTTGTTGGATGTGGAACATCTCCCCACCTCAAGAAAAAAAATAAAAATAAAATAAACCCCTTTATTTGATGACAATGTATTTTTTTTAAAATAAAATTATTATTTGATACTATCTCAGTGTTTTTGCTTCTGTCAGATCTTTTAAATCTTTAATATTTGACAGGCCCAAAATATCAGTTCCTCTCTTTTTATATTGGCTTTTAGCCCTACCTGTATTTGAAGTACCATTTTTCTGTGCTGGCATTTGTTTTATTTACTTAGTACTAGATTTATTACCAGATTTTATTGTGATGAAGCTCTATGTTTAAAAGGCTATATGATGCCTAAGACACTAGTTTTATGGATCTCTAACAAATACTAAATAGCTCACATTATAAAATGAAGTAAAGCCAACAAAAGCTATCTGAAATTTATATTTCTAATTAAAAAAGAATAACAGAGCAGCTGAAATTCATTTGCTCACTGACTTGGCAAAAGAACTGAGTTTGGAAATTACCTTTGGATTTTTTTTATTAGAGAGAGATTAGACTTCTGAGCTTCAGACCTTTTCGCTTCTCACAATTTCAGTAGCCAGTTGGATGTGAGATGCTGGCATGTTCTTGAATAATAGGTTCAACCGTGTGTTGCGACAGGATCGCAAACCTCATCTCTGGCCTGCTCATTTTCGATACTGAAGACCTCAAGAGTTGTAATTGAGGCATTCCTACACAATGCAACATGCAGACCAAGTATCTTTCGTTTGTTCAACAACAGATCTCTAAGGTACCTGTAACATCTTGTTCTGACTCCTATTTTCAAATCACCTTTTCCTTAAAGTTTCCATTTTCCTTTCTTTTGTCTATAGTTTCTAAACAGCATTCAAAGGCAAGGATACTGTACTGACAAGGCTCATCCATGCACACAATTAACATGAAAATAAAAATGGGCAATACTTACATGCCTTGCAAGATCAAATTGTTAAGTGGATTGAAGCTCACTGCCCCAATCCTAAAATAAACCAATTAAAACCCTGCTACAGTATTCCTCAATTAACTATGGTAATTGGGACTAGAATTTCTATTGCTAAGCAATGCAGTTGTAAAGTCCCTCTTGCCATCATTAAGCAAGAAACCAGCAAGAAACTGGGAGTTCTGGGTGGCTTGCAAGCAGGGCAGCAGCTAAATAAGTATTTGTCCTATCCTGGTGTGAGCACAGCCAGGCCAGGGATGGCTCGTGTTGGGGGCAGGAGAGCATGTAAGCACATTCATTATCTTTTTCCTCCTGCCACTGTTGAGTCAGGCTTGGCCTGGCCCTTCACAAAGCAGTTGCTAGCCATGCAATACCTTCTTCCTGAGGCCTCAGAAAGCCTTTCTGATGTAGAAGACATTGCACGTCCAATAGCTTCCTTGTGAAGATCAAAAGTCAGTGAAGTTGAGTTGGGGACAAGTCATTCACCGCTATCTCCACTCCTATCTCTGGCAGCAGCCACCCTGGACCACCTGAGCTCAGAAAGGGCTGTACTGGATGGGATTTAGCAGCAGCAGGATGAAGAATACGGCAAAGGTTAGCAGGGTGCAGAAGGGGTAATAAAGTGCAGGGTAGTTAAAAGGGCCAAAAAATGCAGAAATGTGGGTGGGGGGAAGATAGGTGGATGGGGGTAGAAGGAAGAGATATGAGATAGGGGGATGGGGATAGTTGAAGTCCACCCTGTGGTTATAAATGTGGGCAGGTTTCCAAGTGCCCAGATTTTGGTTACTTGACTGCAGGGGCTGTAACCTCAAGGATGGGGTGTAAGTACCATTTGTTCAGTGCTGTCATAACTTGAACAGTTCAATTAAGCGAGTACTTAGTTGACAATCAGATTTGTGACCTTCCAGTTGCAGGTTGTCCTCCCTTCACTATCACAATTGGGACTGGCAATTCCATCACTAAGTGACAATCATTAAGAGAGGTATCACGTGTCCTCAATGGGCATACAACCTTGTTTCTGCTGCAGTCGTTGAAAGAATTATTAAGCAAGACATCACATGACCATGATTTTACTACCCGCTTCTCAACTGACTTTGTTGTCAGAAGCTGGCTGTGATGTGCACAAATAGTGATCACATGACCAGGAGATGCCACAATGTTTGCAAACACCCGCCAGGTTGCAAAGTGCCTGAATTATATGACCCTAGGAAAGCTATGGTGCAAGGATTGATTGTAAAGTTACTTTTACAGCACCATATTTGTTTGTTTATTTATTTATTTAATTTATATGCTGCCCACCTCACACTGAAAATGACTCTGGGTAGTCCTAATTGTGAATCGTTGCTAAACAGGGCAATTGTTAAGCAAGGATTACTTGTACTACAAATAGAAATACCTAGAACATTTAATCTCCTTTTTGTGGAAGAGGAAATGGCATAATCTCACCTTTTCAAAGCACAGACCCTACTTTTTGTTTTTCATTTTGACATAAGTTTCCATACCATAGCTACTATTGACTCTATGGAATCCACTTAATGGATGCCCATTCTTTGTACTTTGGTAATGCACTGCTGTCTTATTTTTGCAGATAGAAATTGTTAATTCATCCTTTCCAAGATGTCATGGCTAGACATTAAGATCAAACAGTTTTGGATGATAGTACTGTATACTGGAAAATTCTAGATTTAGGATTCTTTCCATTGTTCCATAACTGATCTGATGCTCTCAAAAGTTCACAAGCACTTTGGAGAGATGTTGAAAAATTCTATTTTTTCCTCAAGCTTTCCAACACAAGAAGAATTACAGAACTGAAAAAGGGGCAAATGGAGAAGCAGAAGTCATATTTGTGATTAACCACTGCTGCTTCCAAGCAGGGAATAATGCTTTAAGATTTATCTCTCTACTTCTGAACTCGCTGCTTTTAGGAAAGATGTGGAGAGCATTTATCAAAGATGGCTTAATGTAAATTCCAGCCATAACCTGAGCTTCTCACACTGAAAGAAACAGAAAAGAGGGATATTCCCATTGTACTACGCAGATATAAACGGTGAGGATGTTCCAAGAGGTTTACAAGCAAGGATGCTTTTGTTTGTATGAAGTGCTACTCCAACACAATAGGTTTAAAGTGCAGCCACACAACAATAACCAACAGAGTATATTGCCAGAAAAAATTGAGAGGTTCACTCTCAAATATCCCAGATTTTATAGAACTATGTTCTGTTTGCAGTATTTAAATGCTTCTGCTCTGTATACTTTCATACACGTTCTCAGTCTCATGTCTCTATCTCTAAAGTCGGCACACTTTCCTCCATGCTGGGATTAGTTGTATCAACATAAGATGGGTTTAATTGAAGTTTAATTGAAGTTACCATCAAGTGTGGTTTGGGGGATATACCACTAATATTCCTTTTCTGGTCTCCAGAGCCGCCTCCTTCAGAGAGGGTGGGCAGAATGTCTTCAAATGAATGCCATTTGAAGGAGCAGGAAAAGTACAAGTGAGAGAGAGGAAAGAAAAGAAATAACAGGAGTGGACCCTTTATTATATGTATTATGTTTGTGTTCCAGCACACATTCACCCATAGTTCTCTTCTACTGAGTCAACATGTTTAGCATTGCACAGCCAATTATAACATTACTGACAATTAATAAATATAAACAGTAAATTAATTTCATTCCAGTGAAATCTAATTTTTAACTATTGTTTTTGTAGAATTAAATTAATATGAGAAGAGTTTATATTAATTTCCTAACAATGAAGCCATTACTTATCATCTTAAAAACAACAAAAATCTTGTGGATTAATTATCTATTTATAGATTATTTATTAATAATCTATTATTGTTGCATAAGCTTTTATCACTCAGAGGCCATTTCATCAGCTAGATGGAATATATACATAGTGGGAAGGAGAGAAGGAAGTGGTCTGATGGAAGTGAGGAAG
>JANHZU010004416.1:381693-402954 GCA_032468055.1 Acrochordus granulatus
CCTCTCATCTCCCCTCCCCTTCCTCCCCTTTTTCCCTTTCCTTTCCTTCCTTCCCTCCCTCCCTTCCTCTCTTTTCCTTCTTTTCCTCCCTCCCTCCCTTCTTCTCCTTTCTTTCCTTCCTCTCTTCTTTGAAATTTGTTTGATTAACATTTTAATGCAAGTCAATCTAATTTTGCCCTTTCAAACCAATACACAAACTGAAAGACAATTATCCTTCAAATCAGGCACTCCTTCAAATCTTGTATGTATTTTTATAAAGAGTTTATGGAAGTGTATATCTTTGTGAAAATAACATACAATCTATTGTAATAATGGACATACCAAGTGAAATCATATACATTGGAATTACATAGAAACTGATTTTCATGCAAACCATTTAAAAAAATAAAGGAGAAACAGAATGTGATGAATTTGGAACTGGAAAAACAGAAGAAATAATACAAATTAAAACTAATTTGTCTGTTCTTAGGTTTTGTAACTTCTCATCTGTAAAAATAGAGAATATCAAAGGAGAAAATAGCAAGGTCACTCAAAAATAACTCAGAAGATCCAATAGTTAAGGCCTGGTTTTTGGAGAAACTGTAATCCTAGTAATTTATCTCCTTTTTCTTCGGATGAGTAATTCCTATCTTCAAAGCCTTAAAAGGTAAAGCACTGAAGACTTCCTGAAGAAAGATAGGTATGGGGGGAGTTAAAGAGAGGTGTTTTCTTTCATTGACTGTCTTTCTTTTCATATTCAACTTGCATTTAAATTTGGATTGATTTTTGCAAAGAGATCTTTGAAATTTTTCCGTCCAACCTTTTTACCTGAAGTCTTAATTTTATATATTTGAGTTGTTTCTCTATAGATTTGCCATCTACCCATTTGGTTTTCTAACTAAGCCTTCTGTCCCTCTGTACACCACTTTTGATCATGCAAAACTCACCCTCCTTTGCAGAGGATTGCTTCTCTACTCAGAAATTAGGAGACTGAATTTAGTGAGAGTTAAAGTCATAAAAAACAGCCAGTTTGGTGTAGTGGTGAAGGTACCAAGCTAGACCTTAGGCACAAAAGCTGGCTTGGGACTTTGAGCCAATCACCAGGAGGCTGTGAGTTTTAGTCTCATCTTTGGCATAAGGCCATCTGGGTGGCCTTAGGTCGGTCATTCTCTCTCAGCCCTAGGGAGGAGACAATGGCAAACTATTTCTAAAAAACCTTGCCAAGAAAACTGCAGGTTAAAATATATTTTAGCTGGGTTCATATATCCAAGCTAGCCTAAAATGGGTTTATGTACAGTCGTTCTCAATCTGTTACGGAAACCCATCTATTGCCTTAATGTGTTGTATTCACATCACACGACAACCTATAGCAAGTTCTATGATTGCTGCAGTTGTGATTTATTGTTAGCATGTGCTGTGAATAGCCACGAACAGAACTGTTCCTTTAGCATTGAGATCACAGTCATTGTCAGCCCTTTACTGGAAGGAAAAGAGAGAGTGATGTGACCTGTGCAGATAGCAGATTTTATGATGCCATGGCAAGGGATTTAGGTTGTGTGCACTTGTGATGAGTTCCGATGGCTTGTTTTGTTTGGTGTGTGCATATGTGTGTTTCTAGTTTTGAATTTTTATATCTGCAGATGCCAGGTAGGGCTGATTAGGCTGAATATGACTCATGCCTATGCTGCTTTTATTAATCTCCAAGTTACTCCAATGCATTTATATATAAATAACACCTGTCACAATAGATCAACCTTTTTGGAAGATGGATACTAATAAGATGAAGGTAGGGTCGATGACCTGGTAAAATAAAATTGCCTTTGAAAACCCTTTAAAACTCTGTGAGGGAGAGAACTTTATGGATCTCTGTGGCAAACTGTTCCAAACTATGGGAGGGAATTTATAGCTTTTACTCGCATATGTTATTCTTTGAGTTTTTTAGATAACATCGTCTACTCTCTCATTTTTCACACTATAGCCACTATCCAAACAATTGTTTTATTGTTATAGCTGTCAATTTCATAGTCTCTCTGAATTTTTAAGTTATTGTTTATTATTTCACAGACCAAAATAAAAATACTGTATTGTATGGAACATGAGTGGCACTTTGTACCACCATGTCTTGATTGAGATGGTGGGGGAGGTTTGCAGAATGACTATTGTTAGATCGGAAGAAGCAATTCTTCCCAGGTTGCCCTACCTGTACATTGCTACCCCAGGTATGTAATGGAGTGCACAAATGACCTTGAAGAAAGGGGAGAAGAGATACTGTCTAGGAAGCAATCAGATAAGAGGGGCAGGAGCCCACAACTGCTTAACAGTCCAAGAAGGAATCTAAGGAAGGACCCAGCCTAATGGAGCAAGCACTTAAATCTTGAAGGCAGGAAGTACGTGCTTTCAGACTTGCAAAATTCTTTGAATATAGCCTTACAATAAACTAGGTTTAGCTCACCTAGTCATGTGTCTTCTCTTGTTTACCTGGGGATGTCTGCATCAATCTTTCCTTTCCTTTTTTATTTTTTTCTCCTTTGCCTTTTTTCGTCTCTCTTTATACTTTCCTTTCTCTGAGTGTAGTTTATGTTAGTTTTCATTACTGTAATTCAATAAAAATGAGTGAGAGAGAATGAGAAATGGGCAAAGCTGCCACTGCTAAACTTGATCCACACCGTTTGAAATTCTTCATTTTAGAAACAGTCTTATTATACAGGGAGGTTTTTTTTGACCCAAGTCAGATGTCTCTCCCTTTCCCTTTTCAACTGACGCTTCACTCAAATTCCTCCATATTCCATACCAAATGCAGTCCCTTTGGCTGGGCTTGTCCCTGAGGTTTGTGTCTCCCCAACTAATAAGCTGTTTGAGCAACTTGCCAGTCAATTCCGTCAAATGAATCAACTGACAACGCAACCTAGGGAAATGAAGAAGGATTGACATTAAACAAGTGCAGGACCTGAAGGGAGAGAAAATTGCCTGTCTTGGCATCTTGATAACATTACGAATTCTCAAGAGTGACACTCTCCATTTCTTTTAAAGAAAGCAAGCCTGGGAAAAGGCTCCTACTAGCCTAACCTTCACATTCACAACCATTCTCCCCCCCACCCCAAGTTTCCTGTACTGGAAGATAAGGGTGGTTGTGAATATGTTTAGAGTACTCGAGGCAAAACAACCCCATCTGCATCTGTTTCACATGACCCCTGATGGTAAACACACATACATACATTAATGCAAAAAAAAAAATATTGACAACTTGTGATATTTTCAAGGCAGCTGACATTACCTACACCTTAAAGTGGTTTGCCTGATGGATGCTGACAAATGAAGAGTTCCTAATATACCATGACATCATTATCCTTATCCTGCATTTCCTTTATAACTTGATCCAGAGATGTTCATAGATAAAGCATGGCAGGTAAAAACGACTCGGTGAACGGCTGCAAAAAAAGTGACAGTTGACAGAATCTCAACCGCAGCTAGTTCAATCTTCGCAATTGTAGTCTGTCTAAAATGTGAGATGCTAGAGGTGTCAGCAACATTCTTCCTAGCTTTCTCTCTTCCCCCTCCCAACGTTCACCTAATAGAATGGCCTTTTATAACTATTTTTCAAGAAAAGCGAGCATCCGGCGAAGGAGGAGGTTTGTTCCCCCAGAAGATGAGAAAACGATCCTTAAATCCTGGCTTCATTCCAACTCTGCTCAGCCTGGGGTTTGCCTGCTTTCGTATCTATTCCCTTTCTTAATTTTATACCATAATCAAGGTGGTTTGTGGTATATCATAGTTATGTGCTGAAGTCTTATCCTGGTTTACCAACTACAAAAGTTTAAAAATAAAGTCTCCTTCCAGATAAACTTGATACCTGGTTAGTTACTGGGCATATACGATATGTGAGTTTTCTTGGCAAAAATACAGAAGGGTATTTTTCCTGGACAGTTTTTTTCTGAGCTTCTCACAGTAGCCTACTAGTAATCTTGTAGATTCTAACCAAGACAGAATCTACTTAGCTTTTCAAATTTAGCCAAGATGGAATGATGGGAAAAAAGTGAAAAGAGATCAAATAAGAAATCCGAAGCCAAAATGACTTTCTCAAGTATAAGCTGCCTTCAGGATGAGCAGAAGGGAACAAAGACTGATCTTCCCCATTTAAATTCTTGCTTGAATATCTTGTAGTATCTCTTACTTTTCTGACCAATAGATGGCTAAGGATGTTCTTTCACCTTACTTTCGCAAAAAGGTATTACAAATAAGTAGATCTGAATAGTCTTTGTGGCAGGGAATGGGCTGCATTTGTTCCTCTTTTTACTGATGTTAAATGTTAGATTACTCACTTTTTAAATTCATAGTTGATCTTAGGAAGCAAAGAAGACAACCTGCCATAGCCTTAGGTTTGATGTTTTCAGAAGGTAATTTAAAATATAAAATGGAGGGAAGTGGGAATGGTGAGAAAGCCAACAATTGTATATTTGTAACTACAGTCCATAGAGCTTTAATGACTTTGTTTGAAGAACCTGATTTTGCATTATGGAGGAGATTTTGAATGGCAGATCATTTACAAGGAGCTATACTTTGGTGACTTCATACCTTTTATTTCAGCAATGAACTACTCTGGTAGCACCTGACATCATTCTCCTGCCCTTTTTGAACACTTGAAATTTATTTATTAGATTTTTATCCAGCCTAATAAATAACTCAAGATGGAGAACATATCTAATATTCCTTCCTCCTCCTATATCTAATATTCCTTCCCCCAAACAATCCTATGGAGTGAGTTAGAATGATGGAGAGAGACTGGCCCAAAGTCACCCAATTAGCTTTTATGTCTAAAATGGGGCCAAGGTCACCCACCAGCTTTCATGGCTAACACAGGACTAGATCTCACAGTCTCCTGGTTTCTACCCTGGTGCCTGGCTATTAGCAAACCACTGAAAACTGAATGCACAGTTGCCTAATCTTTTTATTTAAGCACATTTAAAACTGTTACTTAAACTCAGAGGGGAATTAATATATTAATATAAACTTATAAAATAATGCTTTGCTCTTTGCCACTGCTGAGACTAGGATTTTTGTGCTGTTACTGGCACCCACCACAGCAGGAAAGAAGAAAATACAAGATTTGCTGAAAAACTCTCTATGAAGAATTTAGATGTCCAGAAGTCCAAACTCTTAAGTATGGTGACCTAAAACAGCACTCTCCCCTAATGAGATAAAGTTATTTCTTTGAGAAATCTCCAAGGTTTTTTTAAAGAATCAAAAGGACCCCTCAACTTACTACAAGAGCCCCCGCATTCTCTTAAGAGTAGACTAATGTAAACTAAGCATGCTTACAATGAGAAAATTCTAAGAACAGAATAACCAAACTGGAAGAAGAAAATGCTGCAGCATCCTAGAAGAGGACATGGCTTGGAAACCTAATCCAGGAGACCATGCTCCACAATGTTTCACTGGAGTTGTGGCTAGTCTTGCAGACTCCTCTCTCTCACTAGCCTTTGAATAGCTTGTGGAGAAGAAGTCAATCAACACATTCTAATCAACCATTAAAGTGACACAGGGATTATTTTCACTGCCCCAGATTAGAAGAAAAGTTGATTTAAAGGAAGAAGACAATTTATGAGCCCATGATCATAAAAGAAAAGCTCATCAGAATTTGTCTCATGGTGACATTTATTTCTCATTAAATAGAAGATTATTTTCAAACAATATGATAAAGCTCATAAAAATAAAAGCTCCCTCCTGCCTCGTGCAGTAAGTTTCTCATCTGTTAAAAATGTTACAGTTAAAGGAGAGGGAAATAGAAATTAACTGGGACGTTAAGGGAAGAATCTGCAGTGGGGTAAGGAAAATAAAGTTGAGGAGTATTTTATTTCTGTTGATGGTAGCATTTGATGGGCTTTGAACTTAAAGCAAAAGAATCAAACAGCAATATTTTAATTGGAGCAGGATCCATATTGTTGGTTCAATATATGTAAATGGAAAGCCTACAGATCACGTTGTAAGCAACAAAACAACAACACACCAAGCAACATAGTCACAACAACTAATATAAGAATGCAAAAGACATTTGGTTCACTTTATAATATAAATTTACTGAATTTTGCAGTTTTAGACTATTGATTATCCTTGGGAATCTGGTTCTCTGAAAGATCTGGTTCTCTTATACTGCAAAGAAACAAAATGCAATTTGCATATCACCAGGAAATTTCCTGCAGATGAGGCAAAACTGAATACCTAAATGAATATATTAGAGTACCTAAGCCTAAAATAGGTTAGATTTCTGTATAAATCTATGTGTGATTAAAAATACTCTTGAACAGAGGTAGAATTTAAATTAAAATCCACCTTGTATGATATGGAAGATTCTGATCTCGTGATCTTACACACAGTCCAACGTCCAGCTGATATTATGAGCATCTTCAGGAGCTCTCTTTTCCCATCTTCCAATTCTGGATCATTATATCACACTTGAACTGGAGAGATTTTCAGATAAAATGATAATAACTTCAAACAAAAGACTGTTCACTGAAAGCTCTGAAATAGGCAATTATCCTCTATAAAATAAGACAAATAGTCACCCTATTCTGTATATGGAATTGAAGACATTCTGTTCTCTGCTTCAAGCAGAAAACATCTTGTGCTGACCTTGAGAGTTATCCAAGAAGAAAAGGAAGATATCTGCCCCAAACCCATTCACAATTTCAATCTGAGAAACAAAAGGCAGATTCAGATTTTAATCCCCTTCCTAATAACCACAGTTCTTTCCTTTCTTCGCCCTGCCTTGCCTTCTCCTTCTTCTCTTTCTCCTTCTTCTCCTTCTCCTCCTTCTCCTTCCCCTTCCCCTTCTCCATTTCCTAGCATGAGGTATTTGAACTATAAAATATGTAAAAAGTGGCTGAAATGTAATGGGATAGAAAGTTTCTTGAAAGAGGGAGGATATGGAAGACAAGCCTGAAGAGATGTACTTGGGCAACTCAAAACTTCTTTGAACAGAAGGGCATTTGTTATATCCATTGGTGCTGAAGATAGTGCCCAACAAATGAAAGTTATTAACAAAAAGGGAGATGGATGAAGCCAAAGGAATCAGTTTGTATTGCCACAGTCAATTTCGTTTACAGAAAAAAAAGCCTTTATCAATTTGCAGGGAATGGTTGTCCTGTCATTGTGGCCTGGGTGTTAATGTGCTTTACGGCTCTGTTAAAGCTGGCACAGTGACACTAATCTAAATAAAAGCGAAAGGAAGGCTTAATCAGCCTGTCACTGATCCGTTATTAACATTTTCAAACAAGGGCATTAAAGGAGAATGTTCTTGAAGAGTGATTTGTCGTTAGAGAAGGAATACAAAAATAAATGGTTAAATTTAACCAAAAATGTATGGAAAGAATCTTAAAGCTGCTTCCTTAAGCCTGCATTTGTAGCCCATGAGATGCACTTGGAGGCTTCTAGTAAACCACCACTCCCTTCCCCTTATTTCCTTGGCTGGGACCCGTATCGGTAAACAAATAATGAGCTGGTTTTCCTATGGAAAAAACAAGTCCTAGTCCCAGAGCTGTTCATAGGTCATTTTTTTTCCAGAAAGGGTGTTGCATTTTAAACTAGTCCAGATCTGAAGGTTTTCACATGTTCTATCATTCCTCCCTGCCCCAGTTCATAATAAAGTAGCAACATATGTGTTGAGAATATATGTGATGGAATGTCATGAGGAGGTGGATCCCTAGGAGAGAGAAAGTGCATTCCGGAGGAGGAAGAGGCAACTCAACCCAGATACCATGTGTGAGAGAAAGAGGTTGGAGACATTCCCTCCCTAATAGTTCCCAGAATATATTGTAGATGCAGATAGTACAATCCTGGCAAGATTGTGTCTATAGGTGTGAAACAATAAAGAACTCAGATTGGAAGAATTACCACATGAAATTCTTGTTTATGGGCCTGTCATTAGACCATTGTTTTAAGCAGCAGTAGGCCAACACATAGAGTCAGTTTGTTGTAAAGATTAAGGCTCAGGTTAGAAACCAAGAGACCATGAGTTCTACTCCTCTCTTAGCACAAAGCCAGCTGGGTGACCTTGGGCCAATCACTCTCTCTCAGTCCTATGAAGAAGGAGGCAATGGCAAATCATTTCTGGAAATCTTATCAAGAAAACTGTAGGAACTTATCCCAGTGATCATCAGGAATCAAGACTGACTGGGAAGCAACCTAATTCTCTCCAGATGTTTTATATTTCATCTTCTTTAATCTCTAGCTAGTTGAAAGTTGTGGTCTAAATAAAACATGGGGGGAGGGCATCAAAATGCTGTCTGATGATCTAAGTTTTCATAATATCAAGACCCTCCTATCATGCAGTCTATCTGTCTAGGCTGAACTGTATCTCTCCTGCATTATGACTGACTGATGATAACTGAATCTGCTAATCCCTCAAGTCAACAACTCACCATCCAAACATCCAGTGGGTGTAAGCCTGCATACAAACCCAACTGCTGTGAGTTTCGATTTTATGCTCAAGTGTACACATTTTCAAAGTGAAATTTCTTTGTTTCATCTACAGCAGTGACAGATTGAAACTGTTTTGCTTGCATTCATCCAAATGTCGAAGCAGTGCTCTGCTCAGAAAAAGCTACAGAAGGAACCCAAAGGAGTTGATGAAATGGCTCTAGGGAGTTGTGCTCATCCATGTGGGCCATGTTAAGCAAAACTCTGGAGATTTCGGGAGTCCCTGAGCACATCCAAAGAAAATGCTTGCCAACTTATATTTGCTGTCTTGCCCACTCTTTCCCCCCACCCTTACTTCCTTGGAAATTCAAAGCTAGATGATTAGGATAAAGTCAACCTCTTTTTGTACTGTTTTAAACTCTGAACATTTCAACTGCCTTTTTTTTAAAAAACATTGGAAATCAAGTGTACATTAAAGAAGTTACCTGATCTGCAATCCATATAACCTGGAAATCGGCAAGCCATTTCTGCCTTTTTATTTTTTACAGGAGCTAAAGGTATTGTTTGTGATTTCATAAGCTTTTATCGTGCACGGTGGTGCAAGTGGTTTAGACACTGAGATTGTTGGCTGGAAAGTCAGTGGCTCAAGTCTGAGACCCAGCACTGCATAACAGAGTGAGCTCCTGTTCTTGCACAAGGTCCTATCTATCTACTTGCATTTTTACAAGCATGTAAAAATGCAAGTAGATAAATAGGTACCACCTTCAGTGGAAAGGTAGCATCTGTGTGCCTTGGCATAGAGTTATGCCAGCCACATGACCATGGAAGCATCTTCAGACAAATGCTGGCTCTCTTGGCTGTGAATTGTGCACCGCCCTCAAGAGTCAGCCACAACTGTCAGGGGAAACTTTTACCTTAAGCTTTTATCATGTTTTTGTCCTTCCTCTGCAACTGTGTTCACCCTGAAGTTTTGCACACTAGTGGCAGCGAACTAGAGCTTTAAAATATTCTCAAGTTCGCAACTGAAAGAGCGCCAGTTTTTTCCCCTTCATCTCATTTCAGATCTGGAGAGGATGCATGGAGCTCATTCCATCTGTGCTGTAAGCATTTGGACCTACCATTAATTTATTTTATTAATTTATTACAGCAATTTATATGGCTGCCTATCTGTCCAATAAACTCTGGGAGGCAAACAGGATAAAAACAAAGAATTCCATTAAACAAACAAAAGACTTGTATCGAGGCTGAGGAAAGCCACAACACCACTCATCCCATACATCCATGCCAGAGTCCCTATGCTAACCTTATTTGCTCTTGGCTTGCATTTCATTTTAGTGATGCTTAGGAATTTGTTCTTCAGTAGCTGGTTCCTCTCATTTTTATTTTCTGCTGTAGAGGTCTTTTCCAAATGATCGTGGCATTGCACACTCCCTCCCTTCTCCCTAAATAAGGAGTGAAATGGCTTCATCCTAGGATGAAAAATTAAGCCCAAAGCTGCTCTTTTTTCAAGGTGATGCTAGACTGAGCTGCATTATAGGGTCCTAAATTGAACAAATTTATGCTTCTATGGGAGAGGAGTCAAGAAATGAATGCATTTGGGAATCTGTGGATGGGTTCATGCCAGTTTGGGTAAATGACTGATTGATGGAACAGATGATGTGGCAGAGTTTCATGTTTATTCTCCCAATGCATTTATGTTTTTTTTAAATGCAAGCCTGATGTCTCCACCTCATTGGCTCCAAGGTCTCACATTTTGCAAGTAAGCATTCATGAATCTTCCCAACCTGATTGTGTGTTGGACAATTCTATCTTCTCCCCCACTTGCCAGTACAGGAGAGGGTAAGGGGAGTAGCAGGCATAATATAATGACACAGCAAGTTCAGTTAGGTCTGCAGTGACCCCGGCTCATCCTGGAACTCAGTGGAGCATGCTACTTAAATAGCTGATAACTGCAAGGACGAGTATTGGTTCTCATTGTATAAATGTAAGCCTTAAACAATCAATGTTCTTGTGTGGGAGACAACATGATAAATTAAACATCCCAATCAATATCCTTTAGTGGATATTGGTTTTAAAAGGTTTATGGGCAAACAAACTCTGACCATTTTCAATATTGCTTTTTTTCTTCATCAAATCAATGCCTACTATAATTGCAAAGGAGGAAAAAGAGAGAGAGAAGTACTGATATTTCTAAATGGATCTAGCATGCTAGAAATTATCAAACTAGAGGAAAGAATCTCTTCAAGCTTCTTTATTGAGATCTGGATCATTTTCTGTCACGACTGAATTTTCTGGTCTCAGGTACAGAAGCCTACAAACCATGTGCTTAATCTCTCTACTAGTTGCATGGTCCCAAACAATAGGATTTGCCCCTCAAGGATAATTATTTATGTGCAACACTTTCCCATTGTTTCCCATTTTGGGGGTTGACTGAGCACTGGGGGTCCCCTTCTAAATTCAGTCCAAAGTCAAGTTCAGTCCTAGTCAATGCCTACATCTTTGCCAAGTTCTTGCAGCAAATTACACTGAGGACACTTAACCTTGGCTTCTTGGCAAAGTAATGCTGTAAATCCATCAATTTCTGAAGACTATTTTTGGCAAGCAATTAGGGACTGATGAAAATTTTTTCCCCAAAGGATTCTATCCAGCTTCAGACAGATATCAAACAGACCTCAGTAACTTTCAAAGGAAGTAACCAAGACAGTAAAGGATAAAAAGAAATGAAATTCCATTCCAATGAAAGCAAAGGAAAAAATTCATCATAAACCCAAAGGGAACAACTGCCCCAATCCCACTTCCCAACTTGCATTGGGCTGACATTACCCACATTGGTCTTCTGAACAATCTTGCTCTCTCCTCTTTGGGATATGACACCAAAGGATGCACTTCAGCCCCATAAAAACAGAACAAAAACATGAAAATCATCATGGTGGATGAATTCCAAAATCATTCCAATGGCTATTGCTTTACTTTCTTCCAATTCCCCAACCCTTGCTCCTCTGAAGAATTTCTTTGGATATGGAAGATAGATTTCAGACCAAAATGATGAATTACCATTCCAAAAAGAAAGCAATAATATTTTTGCTCGTAAACAGCGGTGCTTGGTTTAGTTAATTGCTATATATCCCAGGGGAAAAAAGCTCGACTTTAGGGCATATACAGTACTGTACTTCCAGAGGGAAATTCACAGTATGCGAGAATTCCCATTTGCCAGTTCCGTTGACATGAAAGATAAAAGAGCCATGCTTTCTTGAACAGCTCTGCCTGTCCTGCAAGAGAAACACGGAGCAACAAGACAGGAAATCTGCAGTGGGATGGCAGTGCAGCCTGAAACAACTTCCCTGTTTTTCATCTATAGTGCAGATAGTGGGCAACTCTCCACTATCCAACTGTCTGTCTGTCGTCCATCTGTTTGTCCCATCTGGCTGCCTGGATGCCCGGCTGCCCATTTGTCTGTCCTTCCAACTATCCATCCACCTGTCTGTCCATCTGTCCATCCACCTGTCTGTCTATCCATGTCTCTACCTGTCCATCTGTCCAGCCATATGTCCATCTGTCTGTTCTTCTGTGTGTCCAGCCATATGTCCATCTGTCTGTCTATCCATTGTCCATCCATCTGTCCACCACCAACTGTCTGCCAGCCTGTCCATCTGTCTGTCCATCTGTCTGCCCATTCATCTGTTCATTCGTCTTTCCATCTGTCTATCCATCTGTTCATCTGTCTGTCCATCCACCTGTCTGTCTATCTTTCCAGCCATCTGTCCATGTCCATTCATCTATCTTTCCATCCATCTATCTGTCCATTTATCCATCCATCCATCCCTTCTTTACTGTGTGCTGCCTTGGATTATCTTGTGAAAAATAGTTGGCATGCAGATAGTCCTTGACTTGCATCCATTCATTTATCAACCATTCAAAGTTACAATGACACTGAATAAAAGTAACTTACAACTGTTCCGTCACTCTTACAACTATCATATGCTTTATGGCCACATGATTCACTTAACAACTTCAGTGGCAAAAAAGGTCATAAAATCAGGTGTGATTCACAATTGCCTTGCTTAGCAATGGAAATTCTGGTCCCAGTTGTGCTCATAGGTGGAGGACTATCTGTATATGTTTCTAAATAAACAAACAAATTCCCACTAGCCATACAGGAATTACAGGAGTCATGAGGTTAACTGAGCTTTCGTCCTCTGGATGGGTGTGAAGCTAAAAATACAGTTCTGAAATATCTGGCAGCTGGCCTTTTTTTAATTCTGCAGCCAACCCTTTTTTGTCACAATCTGGCTGTATATTTTCTTCCCAGCAATTCTACCTGGAATTTATTCGTTCTGCCAGAGCTTCATTCAAGAAATGACTGCAACAAAGGCAGTGGAATTTAGTGGTTAAAGTATTTAATTAGGATTATAGAAGCCAAGATTCATGCCTAGTCTCAAACACTGGGTACCTGCTCTCTCAGTGCGACCTACTCTGCAGAGCTGCTGTCGAGGGAAAGTTTGGAAGGAGTTGCTGCCTTGGGTTCCAGGAGTAAATGTCTGCTATAAATCAAATAAATACATAAATGAGACTAAATAGTTTTGTAAGCTAAGTCAGGGGAAACTCAGTGTCAGACCCTGTTCTAAGTGCAACGCATGAGATCAGAAGACAAACACAGCTCCCGCTTCACATCCCCACACCAACCCATGGGCAGGTTTTTCTTTAAAACAAATGCCAAGACGCTCTGGATTATCTTAGCACTTCCCAAGTCTGAGAACGACAATGACACAGGAGGGAGGCAGTCCACTTAGAAGATTTTAATCCATGAGAAATGGTTTTAATACCAATAGCCAATGTGCTGTGGGGATATTTATTTTACGACAGCTTGAGCTTCGGTCACATGTTCTGCATTTTCCACCTCACAGTGATTAATAAACAGGCAGAGAAACTCAAGTGCACTTGGGAAGAAGAGCTGGAAGACACACACACACACATTATGCACACCAGTACAGCAGTTGTTGTTATTATTTATCCGACAAGTTGAAGGAAAGACAATTTTGCCTCATCCTTCCTTCACAAAGCGAGGGTTGCAATCTGATGACAGAGTGCAAGGAAAGAGGCATAATGGAAGAGAATGATAAACCAAGGCCTTTTGTTTGGGCTCTTTCCTCTCTTTGGGTAGGAATGAGTCTCGTAATAAGCCACGCAGCTTCAATAGGAAGTGAAAGGAAACCTAGAATTAGGAAGGCCTGTTTCCAGTATGTCACCTATGGGACATGGGTCTCAGCTACGCCATCCCCAATACTTGGCCAGGTGTCCTGAAGGCTTTCTCTGACCCGCAGGATGGGATATCCCATTTAATCTGACACAACCTGAGTCCTTTGCAATCTCAAGACTTGTCTAGACTTTGGGTTCAAAAGCATTGGGAACCAAGGTGTGGTGCCATTCTCCAAGGGCATTCATGGGAAAAGCAGGTTGTCTCTAAAGTAAAAACAGCAGCTACGACCTGATCATGAAAGCCTTGCCCCTTTTTGCCTGCGCATGTAAAAAGAGATAGGGCTGTCATCACATGATCACAGCTGCCAACGAGAGTTTTTGACACACAGATACAGACATACCTACATGTATGCCATTTTCATATATTCTCAGATTATCTAAAGTATTTCTTTGCACTTATGGGAATTGAAATGTGTAGCTGTTTTGATAGTTTTGATATCCATGGGCTGCACTTATTCACTGGGTGATTTTTTGCTTATGCTCTCAAATCCTTTGTGTCTGACTCAAATATGTGGGAAAACATGGCCTCCTCCTTCCATTTTCCTTTTCTAGGCAAAGGGAATTGACTTTGAGAGTGGGGAAATAGATGTATAGACAGATCCTGCAATGAAATAAGGCAACTAGCTTTCTTCTCTAAGATTTCCCCCCAGAAGAACCTGTGATTTTGTGGCAAGTCTCCAGAATTCCAACAGAAATTCTATCTATCTGTCTGTCTAATGTTGAAAGCACCCATCGCCCTCATAGAGGAACTCTGGGCAGTGTACAAATAAAATGTGATGAATAAATAAAGATAACATTGATGCTGCTGGAACCAAGGCACTAGGTTTTATAATTCCAGTGTCAGGACTTTAATCAGAAGGGACAGTGCCTCAAATATCTGTGGGGATCACCTGCCAAGCTTTCTATCCCATGCCTTTTTACCCAGGGCAAGAAGGTTTTGAGAAAAGAGACTGTGTCATAACCATGTGTCTACCTAAATCTATGAAGAATTCCAACCACATGTTCTCCCTTATGTAGTCAAGCACCTTTGCTCTAGTTCTTCCCCCATATGTGCACTAAAGCTAGGATGCATTCATAACTGTCTTGTTCCATGCAGAGATTCAGCTAGTTAAGACTCAGGGGAAGAACCTCAATTCTCATTCACAATATTAGCTTTGGGGGGGAAGGAGGGGACAAACACAGGCAGTACAGGATAAACAAGGAAGAATTCTGCTTGTGAATCCATTGAAATGTACTTTGTTCGCAATGCATCATAATATCAGGTTGAAATTTCTCACCTCTCCATTTCTTGGCACAAATTCTTCATTTTGGTTTTTTTTTAAAAAAATACTTTTTATAAAAGAGTTTTACAATATTAAAAAATAATCCAAACTGATATCAGAACAAAGATATTTATTTAATTAATTTAAATCCTGCCTTTATTATTTTTATAAACAATTCAAGGCAGTGAATATATCTACTACTCCTTCTTCCTCTGAATATATCTTTTCTTCTTTTTCTTTGCACAAATTCATCCCATTCTGATGCTTTGAGAACCCACATAGGTTTTTTTTCTTATGTCTTTGCGATGTGGAAGGAGTTGGTTGCCTAATGAGATGGCCAAGGATTATTCCTGGCGTTCACATTTTATCTGGAACAAGTACTTTTGTCACCACTCATAATGAAGTGCATCATCTACTAGTGTATTTCCTGAGCAACATAGCAAAACCATGTTCATGTTAAAGGAAAATAGACCAATAGCACTGATTATGTCAACTAGTTAGGGAATGAAACATCTGCAAGAATTCAACCAAGCTCAGAGAACACCAAGAATCCCACAGTTCAACCCTGAGATGCAAATATTCTCTTCTATTGAAAATAGATCAGTCACCCCATCCCAAATTCCAGGCATACACTCCTAAGAGCCCATTGCTTTTCTCTCTCTTGAAACACCAAATAATGATGGCAAAAGTCAAGGCCATCTTCCAGAATGTACGCATTGTCTTAGCACATTCTGAATATCATTGGACTTTTAATGAGTTTGTACATAACAAGAAAGAATTCAGTCAAATATGTAATTTTACTCCTTGGCACTAAGACAATTCTAAACAGGAATACTCAGCTTCAGAGCTGTCTTCTTTTTCCTCATTATAGCTGATTGCATTCACTGACACTTGCATTTTTGTTTCTTTCTCTCTTTAAAGTGTTTGCTTCAAAAAAAACTCATAGAAGAAAGCACCCACATTAATGAATTGTTAGTCTTTAATTAGCAACCAAATAAAGTGGTATGAAAAAGAACACTTTCTTTTGAAAAGATTCAGGCAGACCTGAGGTCCAAAATTCATGCTGGCTCATTTCTGATTTGCCATTTCAATGGGGACAAATAGGCCATTATAATTAAATTGTTTGATTAAAGGAAGATGAGATATTAGATTTAAAAAATGTAGATAGGAAGGCAAAAGCCAAGACTATAATATAATGGTTGCTTCATAAAATAGCCTTGTGGATTTATTTTTCATCTGTGGTGTCCTGAATAGTCTTAGTTTTTGCAACCCTGGACAAATATGTCATTAGAGGCCCCCATAGAGGATTAAATTTAATTAAATTTTATTCTGATTTTCATTCTCATGTAGCCATGAAAATAGACTTCTCATAACTTATCAATGAAAAGAAAAACAAAAATTAAATGTTATTCATCATAAATCCTCATGATGAAATGTCAGCCAGTCTTCATATAGTTGGGTTTTTTTTGTTGTTGTTGATTGAAATTATGCCAAAATTTCTTCTTCCTGGGAATTGCCCCATTTGTCCACTCTTAAGCTACTCCCAACTTTTCCAACAAAGGCCAATTGTGAAATAAAAAAGTTAGACATGACAAGTTATTCATAAGGCTACACAGATGCCAATTTCAGGAATTCAGAAGTTTAATGCAAACATGAGAAAATAGCGTCCCCCTCCAGATATTGATAAACTACAATTCCCAGAAGCCCCGCTCTTGTGGGATGCTGGGACTTTTAATTCAGCAACATCTGAAAATTGATGGACCTTATTAGATAAAACTGTGCAAAGTTAAATATGGATTTTTTTTGCAAATGTTTAAAAAATAGTTTGATGAAGAACCAGGGCAAATGTGCTTATGACTGAGGAAAAAAAGAGAGAAAAATGTGAACTTCATCCATACTTAAGAAAAGGAGAACTGTGATTCTGAGACCTGTTAGAATCACTGGAGCTGGGCAGTTAATAAATTTAAATAAATACATAATATTTATAGACAATATGGAGAAAGTTCCAAAAAATGATGTATCCATTTTTACCTGATTCAACTTACTGTAGAGCTGATGGGAATACTAATAATATAAGATTATATTTGAAAGAACCTTTCAGATTCTGTTTTGCTATTCTCAGCATAAATGGGGACCACATTTGATGTAGCCAGAAAATATTTGGATTCCCAAGGGATGCATAACTACATGAACAGGGGTGAAAATGTAAAGACTCGCTTTTATATGTAATATATTACTGCAAGTTTTGTCTCAGAATGTCCTGATACTGAGAAACACCTATCACCATTTGAAAAAAAAATATGCTCCTCTTTGCTGTATTGCCAAATGACCTCAATCTTAGAATGGAGCCCATAAAATTGAAGGCCTTTTAGAAATATAAACAATATTCTCAAAAGCAATTTTTGCCAGGTTTGCTACTCTATCTATTAACTGCCATGTGGACATCATAACCGCTGTTTATTCAAACTATGGATTTTTGGTGCTGGATGTTTTAGCTACATGTGCAGTGATTACCAAAGGTAAGAGGATGATGCCTGATATTTTCTAATGCTTAGAAGATGATCTCAAATGGATCAATGGGGCCAGAGTAGCTGAAGACTCTGAGATTTAACCATTTCTTCCGAGACTTGAATAGGAACTACAGAGCCCATGCTAAGATTTGGCCATACTAAATGCAAATTGAAGCATCATTGAAAGGTAAATCTCATGCTCATCCAAGTGAGAAACATCTTTTTTTTTCAATACTTCTACTGAGGATTTTCAATACTTCTATTGAGGATTATATTAGTATCTTAGTTTTCTTAGTATCTTTTACTAACATGTATACAATCCCGCTTTCCATTTAGTTTAAATCCCCCATCCCTCTTTTAACAATTAAGCATTTCAAAAATAAATATTAAAAGCTATTAAACATTACCAGAGGGAATATCCCCTTATTTACTGTAGATATCTAAAATAATGTCATAAATATTACAAATAACTGAGAAACATCCAAGCAGTTCCAAATGAAGCCAGAAATGATTTGATATGACTCGTGATATATCCGAAAAGAAAAATCACTCATAAAACTATGCCAATAGAAGGATGCAGGATGAATGGCACCTTCCTAACAACCAGCTGCCTACCTCGCCATGTATCATCCGTTGTGCTCACATACAAATTCATTTGGGCAATAATGTTTTAAGAAGCAAGTATATGGGAATGCACTTGGCCATTAACACCGCCTCTGCATCTGAGATGAACCACAAGGCCTCCTACTAAGCTGTCCACCATGAATTTCTAGATTTATGGCTGTGCTAATGTCTATAATTACTCCACCAAAAAGCTTGGACACTGTAAGGCAGCATCATTATTCCTCTCCAAGTCCAGGCAGAAGAAATATTTTGAAAATGGCTGGTTTGTGAGCATTGAAGAGGGCTGGTGAGTGATTGTAGTGCCTGTGGTTTTGTTCTACTGAAGACATATCCAATCTGTAGGTCAATCTCTTGATGGTTTTCTCTGTCTCTCCATCCACTTATCTGCTCTAAGTTTCAGAGGAATTATTTGCTTCACCCTCCCTCTATTCCTTCCAGGGCTGAGAATGTTTATATTGTAAAAGCATCTCCAGTATTTAAAATCATTTTGTGTTTTTTTAATATCTTATTGGAAGAAAATTGGTGCCATGACTGATACGCCGCTCAGCCCATCCAAAATCTCCATCACTCTTTTTTCCTTTTTTAAGAAAACAGAGGCAGTAGCTTTATGTGCCCACAAGTCATTTGCAAGAAACATTATGCAAATGGATGCCAGGCAGGGAAAAAAACACTCTTGCATTTATTTCAAACCAATTCTCATTCAAATGAAAGGAAGACAACTTGCTTCCAAATTTCTTTTCAGGAAGAAGAGAGTTTAATGAAATTTCTTGGGATAGTATGTGGTGTTTCTAAGTTTGGAAGTGGTCATGGTATTCCCATCCATTGGTATACATTCAAACATTTCTTCATAATCGGAAGCCTTCCTGGCATCCATCATTCTACTGAATCTCTGATGAAGCCACCATGTGGGACTCTTCTCTTTTTTCAGATTTAGAAATATGGGCAGGCACAGAGTTTTCAGCAAGATGGGATACCATGTAGCCATGAAATCCAGTCATAATGATCCTAAGAATAAAGTCAGCAGAAAAACATCAAGAAAGTCTCAAAAGAAGTGCTCAAGCCCTCTGCCAATAAAATAAACCACCATAACTATCAAGCCTCTTTTATTGTGGAAGAAAACTTTTAAGAAAAGACAAAGAATTAGTGCATAGCAGCTTATAGCAAAAGTCACAACAGGCTCCCAGGCTTAAATCCCCTAGAGAATCATTTGTTGACCCGCTGTCCCTTCTGAATGTCAGCTCCAGAAACCTCCAGACCAAGGTTTTTCTTCGTGCTGGAGCCTTGTGAATCCCTTCTGAACTCTCCCACAATGCCTTTGCTGAAGGACAACACTCTGGAAAGATATCATGGAGAAATTTAAAATGTGCTTGCTAGCTCCAACTGTTGTTATGCTTCTACTGTACCTGTCCTAGCCATAGAGAATATTCATGCCATAGACAAGGGTCCCATCTGAGAGTTGAAGAAGGCAAAGATGTATCATGCATGGAGGGTTTAAGGAGGGGGTGGCCTCACATGAATTCTCTGAACCTGGATACCAAGGAATATATGCATATCGAATAAATAGATGCCAGAAGAATGCAACAGGTATAAAAAGGTAAAGGTAAAGGTTTCCTCTGACAGTTGTGTCCAACTCTAAGGGGCAGTGCTCGCTTTGTTTCCTAGCCAAAGAGCCAGTGTTTGTCCAAAGATGCTTCCATGGTCATGTGGCTGGCATGACTATATGCCAAGGCGCGTGGACGCTGTTACCTTCCCACCGAAGTCATACCTATTTATTTACTTGCATTTTTACATGCTTTCAAGTGGTTAGGTTGGCAAGAAATAGGCAGCCAGTGAGAGCTCACCCTGGTATGTGGTGGCTGATCTTCCAGCCGACAAGCCCAGCATCTTAACCGCTTGTGCCACCGCACACCCCAACAGATATACTACCCTCATAAAACAAATAAATAAATCTTCCCAAGAGGAAAAACAAGCCTAAATCTCTAGACTTCCCTTTTCTATTGATTTTATTATATCGTCAACCCGCCAGACCCCTAAAATAAACATGGCCCCATTTATTACAAAAAAGAAGGAAAATATTTCCTCTTGGTCTAAATCATGCTGAAATGGGCCAATGTATGCAGCCTAGTTCTATATTAATTCTGATTCCTCTTTTTTTGGAGTGATGGTGGATGTTGCTGCTTTATAGATAAATTACTCAATTTCCATAAGATTTTATTTCCAACAATGTAATTTTTAAAGTATAGCTTTAATTAAAACTCTAATTTAGATTTCTGTTAATTTTGGGATTCAGTATAGAACTTCATACTTAATTCTCTTTTGGTGTTTCATTTTCCCAGAATGATAATTAAAGATATGCCTTGCCTGCTAGGTCTTGTGGAAGATTCTGCAAATGGAAAGTTTTTCCTTCCCTCAAAACATAAATAGAACTGTTAAAAGTCTTCACCTATTAGATACCTTCCTGCCATGCAACTCTTCCAAAGCATAGGAGCCCAGAGAAGAAAAGATGGTTATTTGTTGTTAGATTTTTTTTATTTACTTTTTGTTGCATGGAAACTGTTTCCTTTCATTTTTCTTTACACACAACTAAATTTTGATACACATCAAAAAAGTAAAGATGTACAATATTATCCTTTTCACACCCTCCTCCTCCTTCTCTTTAAAATCACAAGTTATTTCCATCCTATTTATGAAGATGTTTAGGCATTTTAAGCCCTTAAAGAACATGAAAGTCTTCTTTCCATATCAAACTTAATAAGTACAGTAATTTCCTGTAAGTAGAGGATCACTCTGTTGAAATATTCCATGAAGTTTTTATGCATAAGAAGCTAAGGGAACACACTGTTTCCCTCCAGGGAAAGGAAAAGAAAACCCTTTATTTTAGCAGTACATACATGACTGTATAAAGAAGAGCCAGCTTGGCATAGGTGGTTCAGACACTGCGCAAGAAATCAGGAACTGTGAGTTCTAGCCCCATTTTGGGCCAGTCACTCTCTCTCCATCCTTGGAAGGAGGCAATGGAAAACCACTTCTGAAACCTTGCCAAGAAAACTGCAAGGACAATCCAGGTAGTTGCCAGGAATCAAAAATTATTTGAAGGGACAAAAAAAAAAAGACTGTATACAGTACACAACTATGCAATCTCAGAAAAAACCATTTACTTAACTGGAGGTTGAGTATGGCAACTGGACTTCTTTTCTTTTTTGGTTCGAGATGTTTCA
>JANHZU010004416.1:422533-434301 GCA_032468055.1 Acrochordus granulatus
AAGGAAGGAAGGAAGGAAGGAAGGAAGGAAGGAAGGAAGGAAGGAAGGAAGGAAGGAAGGAAGGAAGGAAGGCAGGCCATTCTGGTGCATGCAAGAAGCAAGTAGGGTTCCAAAACCAGCCATTTACAGGGTCGAATTTCTCTTTCAGAAGAAGACCTTTTTAGACTCATCCATTTTATGAAAATGTATGCCTCTCAGTACAATATGTACTGAATACTGTATCCTAACAATATGTTAGGAAAGGGTGCTACCCTTCTGACTTTTGACTACCATGGGCTAATAAAATTCTCTCCCTACAACATCTTAGAAGTATAGCACTCTTGACAGGTTTGTTCCTAGCAATACTACTTTTTCTTGGACAAAACCCAAGATTTAAAACTAATACTACTATTCAGATATTTGTGAGGATTTATTTTTCAGCACTAGCTTAAGAGGATGGTGAATTTTCATGTGCTATCACTTTTATGCATTTGTTTATGTATATTTTCCATTTTTTCCCTATCATTTTCTATTTTGCTTTGTCCAATAAATGTGAACAGATGTCTCTGCAATCCTGATGCAACAGGACATTACCTCTGGAAATAACTTCCTGTTCTAACTAGGAAAAAGCTAATTTCTCTGCAATAGTTCCTTTCTGATCAATTGATGGGATAAGTCTTCAGTTCCCTTTTTAGTACATAGTTAAACGTGTAATTTTTCTAAAATACAGATTAAAGGCGAATCCATGTACTTGCCAAGTAGCTGTTAATGTGCTCAGAATAATAATGTTATTAGTTAGGTAGCCACACAGTTGCCTTTATTTAACAGAAATAATGTGTGCAGAGAAGCACACTAAAACTAACAGGAAAATTTCTGTACAAAAGTATTCTTTATAATATCTATAGATGGACAGATGGTTATAAAATTAAAATTTAATAGAACATTAATGAGAGATACAAGGCAGCGTAAACTGAATTGCTTTTGTGGTATTTTTAAAAATAAACATTTTTTTAGCTCAATAGCAATATCTCTGTTATATTTTTATTATTATACTAAGTTGGAAAAAGGAAATAACAGAACACCCAAAATAATTTTTTTTTTAATTTCTGACTTCCTCCTCCTTTGTTCTCCCACCAATTTATAGTACGATGGGAATAAACATTCAAAAGTCATACTTTAAATGTTTGTGTTTATTCTGCTGCATAATGAATAATATATAATATAGATGGAAGCCATTCTTGTTTAAATGTAGTTAAACTTCTGTTATGTGTGTATACTGCTCATTTTGTCATTGCTGAACATTCTCCAAGGTATTCCTGAGGCTGGTGCATGTAAGCAAGAAACTTAATAATAAGTGAAGTTTTTGTGTAGGGGTTTTTTCTTTGAAAATGTGGAAGTCATGAAAGTCTTGAGAGTATCAGTGTAAGCAGTTATGTAGAATCATGCAAAGTCAGACTTTTAGATGAGGAAAAGAAAGTGCAAAGTCCCTCTGCTATCTCTCTCTCTTTTGCCCCAGTGGTGAGTAGATGTGTCGGTTAGGAAAACCAGTGCATGAAACCCAACACTATTAGACCAAAACCTGTAATTCAATTTTCTAAAAGTTTTCTTCACCTTTTGTTCTGAAACAAATAACTTAAAGGAATGGGGGGACCTGTCTGCAACCCTGCAACCAATAAAATGGGTACCAATAGCAATGCTAGTATTGAAGAAAGATTTAGTCGAGATCCAAAGTTCAGCTGTTTTTTGCTCCAGACATTTGGCCTAGCTCCAGTGGCATTCCCATTCTTGACTTCATTTGGAAGTTCCCATCACAGGTCTTCCTACCTTTTGGAAAAGTGCATGAACTTCAACAGCCTTCAGTCCTGCTGTTTCTTTCTTCACACCCTTTTGGAAAAGTCATGGCCTCTAACTGGTTCTAATCTGTCTCCAATCTTCCCCCAAGGACCAAACTGAGTGAAAGTGTGCTTTCCCTTTGTACCACAAAAAGCCCTGCCATAAATTCTACTTACATCTAGCAAAAATCCAGACATCCAATTAAAGCCATAATCCTATAAACCTGTCAGCAATCAAACAGGCTTCTTAAAATCAAGGAAGACAGGTTGCTTTAAATCAATACATCTAGGCAACAATTTGCAGTTTGTAGGATGTTCTGACACAGCCTCTTTTCCTTCTTCGTGCCTCTTCCCAGCATGAAAGGAAAACTTTTTCATGTATCTTTTTCTCTTTCCCCACCCTGTAATGGAAACATTGATGAAGGGGCACTTCTCCCAACTTAATTTGCTCAATTCATCCACTTGAGCAAATCATTGTTAAGCTTCAGTGTCCTATTTAGAACCAGCTTTATCATTAGACTGAATTATCAGTTTCAGAAAGAACTTGTGTGTTTTCAAAGTGCACTTTTGAGAATTCTCATATGGAAAAATAGTATTCATTCATTTAATAATTCAGCTTTTTCCTCATCCTGAACTTTTTCTTAGTCCAATGGTTACAAATTAGCTCTTCTGATGTTTCTGCATTACTTATATATTAAATATTCCATCTTTATGTTGCATGAGTCAGGGCCGTGTGTTTCCTCCGACTTCCCTAGTTTCTCTATGGCCTTTTCAAAATCTTTGGTAGGATGTTGCAAATAATAGGAGGAAATAATGAGTGCTCCCATACATTAATTTTAAGAGGATGACCAGCAGTAAGGTGGATGAGCATACTGTAGTGCACCATTAGGAGATTTGAAAATGAGATTAAGGGTCGATTGTCATGGAGAAATCTAGCAATTTGGTCACTAGAGGTTGAAAATGACTTGATGGCCCAAGGTCACCCAGCTGGCTTTCATGGCTGAAGCAGGACTAGAACTTAGGACCTCCAGATTGCTAGTTTGTCACCTTAATTTATGATTTTTAAGTCAATTTGTACTAATGTGATTTTGTGCGTCCTCTCCCCAAATGCATGTGTGTGTATTATATAGCTGCTGTACTGGAGACAAATTCCTTGCATGTCTAACCATGAATTATCTGTTTGTTTGCAGGATCCTGCCAAACTTTCTGAAAACGTTTTCTTAGTCTGTTTAGAACTATTTTTTCATAATTCTTTATGCCTAAAGACAGATGGCTTAGCTCCTTAGCATACAGCCATGTCAAAGAGGTACATAAAGGCTCTTGAAAACCTCAGACAACATAAACAACTTCTGTGTTTCACCTTGCTGTGCTCAAATTTGCATAGCAATTGCTCCCTGTCTTCTACACCACAGGCTTATATGCAAAAGAGTGCACCCAAGGGTTTAAGTATTGTAACATAAATAACAAGGTCATCATAAATGGCCTGATCAGGAAATAATAGTAAATGGTAGAAATTTGAATCTATGTATGTGTATGTATGCATGTGTGTGTGGAGACTCACTTATATAGTATATATATATACTCATAAAACAAATGAGTATTACAATTCTGTTTCATTCCTCTAGGAATACATGAAGCTTAGATTTCAATAAGAGAAGCACGTCCTTCTATCCTGCTTACATTGTGAGAAATGTTCCCCAAATTGTTGGACTTCCTCATAATAGAGGCATTTGCTCCCATTGTTTTCAAAATTAAAGTAGGAAATCTTATTTTACTATCCTTCTTTGGCTGATTTCATTCAAATCTTCAGCGGCAATTGTTTATCGTAAAAGAACACATTTTTTCCTTGTCAGACCACCTAACTTCCAGTGTCCACAAGATGATGGCCAGTTCATCATTGATAACATGAGATTTTCTCAAAAACTGGTTGACATTTACTGAAACATCAAAAAGCATATTTTGCAGTATTATTGTGTTTTTTTCTAAGCAGCTTAATTCTGCTCTACCTAGGTTGAAAAGTGCTTATCTTTCATTTTAAAACAACTTGATGGGCAACTTACTCACCGGGAAACTTGGCAGTTTCTTTCTGATTTTGGCTTGTTTTCTCTCATTGTATCAATAAAGTAAAAGAACCAGTATGGTGTAGAGATTTGGGCACCAGGCTAGAAACCAGGAGGTCATGAGTTCTGGTTCTATCTTAAGTCCAAAGCCAGCTGGGTGACCCTGAGCCAACCCTTCTCTCTCAGCCCTAGGAAAGAAGCAATGGCAAACGACTTCTGAAAAACCAAGAAAACTGCACTTGCCAGGAGTCAAAAAACTGACTTGAATGTACACACACATCAATAAAGAAGTTAGCCAAACGCATGCATTTAGCATGTATTCTTCCTTTCCTTCTTCACTCTCATCATTTTTGCTGACTGCTTTACATTCATCCCAGTCCTACTCAAAGCAATCTCTCTATACACAGGGCTGTTTGAGAGGGATGATGCCATTTTGAGAATGGTTCACTTTGGAGAAGCAAAGACAATCCATGGACCACTGATCAGTGAAATAAATAATAATCTAAATCAGGGACGTCCAACCTTGGCAACTTTAAGATGTATGGACTTCAGCTCCCAGAATTCCAATGCTGGCTAAATTAACTTCTTTGTTTAGAGGGAAAAAAAAACAAATCTACATTTATAGTTGACTGGAAACTCCTTATCAACTTTTAGCACAAAATGGAAAACATGCATTTATCATTTGGGGTTTTGACGATTGGAAAAAATGGAATAATAGAAAAGAGTGAGCTTTCTTTCATAATTATAGAGTCAGCAATAACTTTGTAATTGTATTTGTATTTACTGCAAAGGAAATTGGAAGCTTATTTCTTTTTTTTTTCTTTCTGAACTTTCATCTTTTTTATTTCCTCTCTTTTCTGCTTTTTCTTTTTATTAGTATGTTAGTTTTTATGTTCTTTGTGAAACTTTCAGTAAAAACTTATACATATAAACCAGAAAGTTTATTAAATTATACCACACACAGAAAGAGACGCACACAAACCAATTAAGGTGTTTATAGAGAGTAGGAATGATGTCTTTGATGGAGATATGCAGGAACCAATATCTAGACAAAAGGAATTTTTTTTGAAAAAAGTTCAGAATATTTGGAATTGGCTGAGATTGACAGCTCCCTAATTCACTAGAGTATAAGAAGAAGGAAAAGGAACAGCATAGTCAGATATGCAAAGTTTTGTTAATTGTAGCCAATGTCAATAAAAATAGTTTTAGCTTTCCTATGTTAATTTTCTGGTCTGGTTTACATAGTGGAGCCAAGAGTTTCAAGAAAGATGTAACTCATTCATAGAGACCAGCATCTCTTCTATTGGAAGGCTTTTCCAATAGCTTTCCAGATGCTTGGGAACTCTTCCTTAATACATCCTTAGTATTCCCTTCATTATCCTCTAGATTACAAACTGTCTATTATCCACAGACCAACTATCTCTATCTTTCTGAAACAACTAATTTCTGTATGACTTTGTTTGGATCCAAGCTCATATCCAAAAGCAATTAGTCCAATTAAAGAATGAGTTCTAACATAGGATATTAATTGAACTTAGGCTCCCATTAAAACAGGGTTAGGCAAACTGGTATCTTTTAAATGTTTGTGGTACATCAAATGTTGCAGAACTGTATGGAGTGTCTGCTTCAGACAACATAGTCAAATGAAATATTAGGACATTTACTACTGTTAGTTCAGATGGAGGGCCAGCATTTAGCTATCCCTAGTTAAATTTCTATCTAGTTATTACATCAAGCTCGATGAAGAACTTTCCCTATGTTTCCTACATATGTCCATGCTTCATTGCCCAGCTAGAAATATGCATAGGCTAGTTTTTGATGTAACCTATGACCTTTAGAGTCTTGGTGTTTCTGATCCTGGAATGAACTGGCTTTTTGTGATACACATAAGTAATTAGCAAACAGTCTCCAGGACTTCTTGTCAAGGCCATCTCCAAAGCCAGACCACAAATAGCCATCAGGGCTTTGGCAGATGAAAACAAAGCAACCCATCTCTCTGAATTAACCTCTCAGCACTGGGGTGGCTCTCACCTGCCATGGGCAAGAGTTGACTGGATTAGGTCAGCCTCATTAAATATAGCTAATCTGATAATAAGCACTATGCTCTGCTGTCCCTGTAGCAGACTTTTTGGTACCGTCTTTAAAAAAGGAGATGTATTTTTGCAGATGCATTTAATCTGCTTCGGTCTGAGACTTACAGAAATATTATAAATATTCTGTTTCCCTTATTGGCTAATAGGATTATTTTAAAACATCATAATAATAATATTAAAAAATCCCAAAGCTGGTTATTAAAATACAGTCTGCTGTGGTCTATTAAAAAATAATTCTGCTTGTCTGGAACCGATGAGGAAGCAAACTGCACATTTACTTCTAGATAAATTATGCATTACAGTACTCAATTAAAAAATATTTATTGCTTCTATTTATCTGGCCACCCATCTCAAATATATAGTACTGGGTGGCTAACAGTACACACACATACATCCATATAAAAAACATATAAATACAATCAGCAGCCAAGGTACAAAAACCCACAACAACATTCACCATAACCATTGCAAAGGCTCCACCACACATCTGGATCCCTAAGTCCACTTACAGAAACACTTCTTTAAGGCCTCATAAAAAGCCAGTAGGCTCTGGGCCATTCTAATCTCTGGGAGATGATATTGCAAAGGAAGGATGCTATGACAGACAAGGGTTTCTTCCTGAATCCCACCAGATGATATTCTCTAGTATATCATCTGGTGGATGAGCTTTCCTGGAGCTTTCCTAGACATAATGGCAATAGGCAGTCCCTCATAAAACCTAGTTTTGGAGGGAGGAGGAGGAAGCAGCAGAAGGAGAAAGGTGAAAAGAGAAAGGTGAAAAAAGGGGGGAGAAGGAGGAGGGGGAGGAAAAAGAAAGAGGAGGAGGAAGGAGGAGAAGGGGAAGAGCTTTTTTTATTGCATACCTTTGGAACTAGGTTGTTCTCACTGATTATATCTAGGCATGCTCCAGAAGCCTATTAGGGAAAGTCATCTGGTGGGGTTCAGGAAGACAACCTTATCTGTCATGGCAGAAGAAAAGAAGAAGGAGGAGCTAATCCTGAAAATTATTCAGTGTTGTGGAGCAACAGAAAATCTTGTTTGTCCCCCCCCAAAAAAATTATGTTCTGTAAGAAAACATTATTTATTTTGCCTCTAACTACAAGCTCTTTTGTCATTTTTTTCATGAAAATTTATTTCTAGGGATATAAAAGAAATCCATCACAGACATCTTTGACATCAAAATGCAGCAATCTGCCAAAGTAGCAATGAATGACAGCAGTCCATTCTTCAAATTTCTGGGGAAGTTTATAAATGCCATTCTTTCTGGGAAAGTTATGTAAAAATGAGGGAGGCTGTTCGAAGAAAAATGGCCTCAGGTGAGCCTCATTACCTAGTGAAATAAATAAGGTAGTCAATTATAATTTCATATTTGGGGGTGAGTGCAAATGTATCCTTTTCTAAAAAAAATAAAATACATTGGCATGTATTCTTATTTGTAATTTCCGAAACTTTTCAAGACTTCCATAATATGTTATAACCAGTCTTGCTTCTTTTATTCTTTTCCTTCCCCAGTGTGCATCAGTGCTATTGCAGTAACATTGGAGAAGTTACCTCCATATTTGTCTTCCCATCTTCCTGTCTTCAAATGGAACCATGAAAAGTGAAAAATGATGTATGTTGTTTCAAAGGACCACAAAATAACAGCACAACCCCAAATGTCTGTACAAAGGTATTTATTTCTATCCTTGCCCATCTTTAAAAAAAGGTTTTCTATCCCACTAAAATTTGAAGGAAAATTTCTGTGAAAGTGAGACATCTTAAAATAGATCTTGTTTGAGTTTCTTTGGCCCCAAAATATTGACAGAACTTCCCAGCTGCATCAGAGATGCTGCTGTTCATCTCAAGAAAGTTTGCATTGAAATTCATGTTGATAAGAGTTCGGTGCTTTTCAGGTGAATGAATTTCAACCTGACCATGTTAATTCTCTAAGGAAATCTAACCATCCGCTACTTCCATGCGCATTAATTTTCAGTTCTGTTTGACTCAGGGTTACTTATAGAAATGATTTATCAAGCCACAAATATATCATTTATTGTTGAAGTTCAGATCGTTTCACTGAATTTCTGACAAGGCAACGTACGAGGGTGTCGAAGAGCCAAAATGAAGCAATAATTGCAGTACCACACAGAATGAAGTCAGATGAATCCCTGAAATTAGAATGATGAGTTTTCAGTGTCCGGCCGGAGTCTCATTGACTTTAATAGAATCAATTAAATAAATGTGAAGTGCCGTCTTGTGTCTATCTAGTCCGAAGTCAGACTTATTAAGCTCAGTTCACCTAACCTCCCAGGTTAAGTTAAAAACACTAGCTGACTTCACTGGAATCTATTTTAATCTTTGTCATTTGCCAGGTATTAGTTTCACAGAGCTGTTGAGGAACAATAATATCCACATTCATTCTAGCAAGGATCCACGTAGAAATAATTTTATTCCCTATTCTGAGATGTTTGAAATGGTGAATATGGAGCTGATGGGAGCACACTGTATATTGCAGCCACACCCCACCCCCTACTTCTCTTTTTGGTCAGGAAAGTCTGCAAAGCACCTGTAATCATATTTGAAAGTGTTTTCAGAGTTCTGCATGACTAGGAAATAATACAGCAGCCTTCTTAATAGTGTAGAGCCCTATAATCGTGTTCGGTTAACTGTGGCGTCTTCCCATAGGAAAACTTCAAATTCAGTAATGTGACAATAAGAGATTTAACAATAAGTCTAGATTTGATTTGTAGCAGTTCTGCATATACTCAGTTATGAGATTCACTGTCTTCATGAGTCTTTAAGATTAAGGACATTCATAAAAATGGGCTATTTTCTTTGTATAGCTCATATAACCAAAACAGCACTTATTTATGGACAAGAATGAAATCCTTCTTCCTGTTCTTCCTGCAAGTGCAGGTTTTGCTTTTTTTCAGATCAACCAAGTGTGGATCTGAAAAAAGGTTGTGACAGAAATTGACTGACTGGCTTGTCGCTGAAACTTGACATTGTGGGCTGAGAGAGAGTGACTGGCCCAAGGTCACCCACCCCATTTTCATGCCTAAGGCAGGACGAGAGCTCACAATCTCCTGGCTTCTAGACTGGTGCTGGACCAAATTGTAGCTGAAATCTAGGAATAAGAATCCATATTACATGACATTTCATACCTTATCAATGTTCTTTGTACCTCATTCTAAGAGGTACATATTTCAGATTCTCACTTAATGTATCTGGCCATTGTTGTTGATATAACCTGACTGATGCTTTACTACACTGCACAAATCAAACCATTTTAATTATCCATGTTTAAAGCAAACAGTCCCATAAATGTGAACTATGTGAGTCAAGGAGTTCAATGTATTTTAAATTATGTTCTCATTGATCCTTTAAAAAATCTAGGAAATAACCTATTGTTACCATTATTTTTCAAAGCAAAGTGGAAATTTCATAGAATAAATGAAAAATTTCCAGCAATTTCATGTAATTTCAACCCAACTTCAATAATTCTCTTTTGCCTAGCTTATTGGTTGTCAAAAGCATGCTTTTTTTTTCACCCAAACTAACACAGAAGAAGATATGTCACTTGAAATGTTAAAATACACACACAGGGAGATTATTTATCATGATATACACAAATTATTTATCATAAGATCTTTGTCAAATCAATGTCATTATCTGTATTGTGTTCTGGATTCCTGAAACAATTTCCGAATCAAACATTTTATAATGTGTTCAGAAAAAAAACAGCCAAACCTTTTACTCTTATTGGGTGTACACGTGTGAGTTTGTATGTATTTTAATGCATCCATCCAGTGGGAGTGAAGAAAGCACAAATTCTATAAATATATCCCATTACCATATTACTCTGCAATTTTCTGTCATTATCTTCCATACAGATCAGACTCATCTGCAAGCGGTGATGATGAAAGAAAGTGAAATAATGTGAGAAATGATCAATTCATTCACTAGGCACTTAGCAGAGTGGTGCAGGGCTGCCCTAAGAATTCAGAGTTAGTGGACTATATTTAGAAAAGCTTCCCTCAAAAAGAACAACCAACCATATTTTCCCAACCATACAGCCAGAAACACAATTGCTACAAGAGGTTGTAGTACAGGTATAGCAATAGCATCGTTTTGATCTGTCTTAATTTACTCCCTTTGCATCCGCCCATCTTTTTTTGAGAACATCAACAAACAGACAACAAATACAGCTACAACTACATGTGATCAGTGGAAGACCATTTTCCCCACTGCTCCTCTTCTGTCAAATTCAAGAACTGAAGAAGTTATTTATTTCTGTCAAAATTAAAGACCACCCATCTCACCCACAGAGCGACCCTGAGTGGTATACAATTAAAACATAGAAATTTAAAAGTCAGGTAATAATTATTTATGATCTTGTCAGCCTGCTATGTGAGAAAGTTTTTTTTTTGTCTTGTAGCCTGCTATGTAAGAAACTTATAAGTTCTTTCCATCTCTCTCCATTCCACTTTACATTGAGAAAGTTCCCTGGGTAGGGAACGGTTTTCTTATTAATTACATCAAATAATAAAAGTCCAGTTGCCTTTTTTGAGAAAGTTTTTTTTCTGCATGTAATGATTACAATACCTAAAAAAAGAGATCCAGATAAAAAGAAGAAAATATATTAAAAGGCTGCGGGAGGAGACGTCAAGGTGCCAACCACCCCACGGTTGCATGCTGCTCAGTGAGCCCCATGCCAGCTGAGAGAGCCAAGTCTTCAGACCCCCAAGAAAGGCCAGGAGAGTGGAGGTCCGCCTCACCTCTGGGGGACAGTATTCCAGAGGGCAGGAACTATGGCAAAGAAGGCCTTCTTCTTGAACCCCTCCAGTTATCTGGGAACTTGATCCCTGGGCCTGTTCTGATTGAGAACTATGGGCAGCCAAGAAGGCCTCAAGTGATTGAAAGATGAGTCATTTAACGTATTCAACAATTGTCTCTCTTTCTCTCTCTCTCTTGCTATCTCAGTATATAATTATGAGACCTCTTTCTTGTCCAGTTTGGTTTAGCGGTTAAGGCACCAGTCTAAAAACCAGGAGACTGTGAGTTCTAGTTCTGCCTTAGGCATGAAAGTCAACTAGGTGACTTTGGGCCATTCACCAGGAGACTGTGAAGTGGAGAGAGGGGAGAGGATGGAGAGGGCAGAGGGGAGGAAAGGGAATGGAAGAAGGGGGTCTCAATTCTTTGCTGGCTTCGCACATATACTGTCTCTGAGGGAATGTTCTTATAACAAAGGGAAAAAACTTTCAGTTGTGCGTATTACTTACAAAAAATGGAGTGTTAAAAAAAACATCCCTTCAACTTAACCAGGGCCAAATCAAGAATATAGCTTCCAAGACAAAAATGCATGTGAAAATATAATTTTAGTAACATGACAAAAGCTAAAGCAACACTCATAATTTAGCCATATATATTTGTGCTATGGTGAGAATAGCTTCCCTGTCTTCCTACCCCCTCAGACATTTCACACAATTCAATAGAACAGAAATTGCTTTCTTTTCTCTCTCCCAAAGGAAAAGTCAAGTTCCACAAAGGTTTAACTGCTTCCAGAAATGTTTGTAGAGAACCTTACTTGGCTTTCCCAGAAGTGTTCACAAAGTGTGCAATAGATTAAGACACATCAGGCAGACAGACAGACATGGACATGGACATAGACAAGCTTAGTCACTCCTGGAGACTTCTACCAAGTCATTTCCAATAAGTCATTTTATGCATTTTTATTTATTTTATGTTTTTATTTATTTAGTCTTCCCAGTCTAGTCTCCAATCCTAGAATTGCCAAGTGGTCTTCTGTGCAAACAGAAACAAGA
>JANHZU010004417.1:18960-29642 GCA_032468055.1 Acrochordus granulatus
GGCACAGGCTGCACCTGAGTGTCTCTCCACTTATGGGCTGAAAAACCTCTCTGCCAAAATGCAAGCAGAATTTTCAGCCCTGAGTGAAGCTTCCAGTATTTCACACTTCTTGACTAGCTGAACATTCTGACAGTTGGAGTTCATCTTATCTGGAGGGCACCATGCTGGAGTACCATTTTGTGATAAGATTACAGAATGGTGTTGTCTTAACTGTTTATTTATGACCTTCAATATTTTCCACATAAAGACTGTGCTTCCCTTAGCGGTTTTTCATGTCTTTAGGAGCCCTAAAACTTGCATGCAAGTGAAATAAAAGATAGTATATGTGACCTTATGGGTGATTACTAACATTCTGTGCTGTTGTATTAGCAAGTTACCATGTTTCATCGCTAAAAGGCTACCTCACAAAAAAAATAAGATATCTCTGAAATATTAAAATAAAATATCTCTAAAAAATAAAATATCTCTGATATTTTGTTAGGCTACCTCAATCTGAATGCTGATATGTATGATTATGCATCTGCCTCAGTATTAAAGTATTGTCATTGATACAGATTGTTTGCAGTACAACGCCCGGAAATGCCTCTAGATTTGTCAGAACAAATATAGCAAAGCTAGTGAATATATTTAATATATTTATATCTTGAAAACTAAATTACGTATTGCTAGCACTTCAGGGATTCCAGATCTGGGCCGAAGAATTCCAGTTCCCACCACATGGCACCAAAAGTTGTCTGTACGCCTTCCTGCCGTCCACTATTTATCTGGATGAAAGCAGCCCAGATTTTGTAGTCATAGACAGTACTGTATTACATTTTAATAGATCTTAGAGAAATAATATTGGTTCCACTGGAATAACATTGTGTCCACTGCTGCTCCCAGATGAATGATTTATCCAGTGATCCAGCTGGAAACAAACAGCTAGAAACAAATAGCTTCTCTTCTTTATAATAGTTTTAAATAGTTTTGCTATTTGAAATGGTAACATCCATCTTGGTTATGGCTACACAGTCAGGCCCAAATTTATAACTTTGTTGGTTAGATTACCATCTAATGATCATCAATGATTTAGTAGCCCAGTTCTGAAAACCTCACTCTTGACTGACATTCCAGCCACTTATCTGGACAAAGATACTTTTATTTATTTATTTATTTAAACAAGGCCAACCCTGGTGCTATTGTCTCAGAAATGTAGGTCTAGCAACAGTACTTTTTTTTTTTTCAGGGATATTTTCCATCTCTTTTTCAAATTTTTATTTTTCTTAAATTTTATAGCCTTAGGATTTCTATTTATCTTTTTAGTAGTTGTTCAAGAATTTGGTTTCAATATGCATAGATAAGGTTACTGATGTTTGTGATATGTATTAATAGTTATGCAAATCCATGCTACTGGATTCCTGCATAATATCCTATTATTTTGTGAAAATAAAATTTCAGCAAAATCCTATAAATGATATGTTATAAATCTATATGTTAAGTTCTGAGAAATTTCCTCTCAGACTTTTTAAACTATTATTTATTAAAATTGGTATCTGAAGTGTCTTTCAGATCTAGCCCATATTCAAACAATAATACAGATCAACTGAAAGCAGAACCGAATATGAAAATAATAAAAAATACATCTGGACTGGAATGTTTAGGCACGAATTATTCTGAATGCTGTTAATTACTGAATTTTGTATGAAATCTGTTTTGCCTTTCTTTTAGTTTTTTAACTCTGAGACAATTCCTGAGTTATATGTTTCAAGACTTGTAATCTTTCTTTTATTAATTATTTGTACACAATGCAATATCAAATACATATACAGAGATATTTTCAGTGTTAATGCTGTTAAAATGGACCTTCCTTCCTCGAGATCAGCAAGATTTGAATATATACATATACACAGAGAGCGACATATATAAAAACTCAAATTTGTTTTTGTTATTATTGTCTTTTGTAGCCACATTGGCTAGGCTTGAGCATTTGTTTGGCAGTTAGCGAGGTTTCAGCACATCTTCTTTCTTTACCTCTGTTATATTCCCACTATATAAATCCTATGACTCCACTTTTCCACTGACAGATTTTATAAAGGAAAGCACACAATGCTGTACAACAAACTGTTTGCAAAAAATGATAAGATAAAGACATTGTTCCTATGAGCTTGTTTTGGAGAACAGACTAATCTGCTGATAGTGATAACTTTGTGGTGTTTTCTTGCTCACTTTCCTTCATCTGTGCTTAGCTGCATAAAAAAGTGTAATTTATGATGGAACCTAATTCACATACAATTTCTTTGAAATCAGAAACTACTAATCAGTTTCATATCAGTTTGGGCAACAAAGCATAGGAAATGTAATATTTCCTGCTTTTAACCTATAATACTTCATTTTACAAGTCAATTGATCTTTGCCATGGAAAAGAAAGATACGGGTATTCAGTATTATTTGCAAATCAATTAATCCCATGTGTAGAGTACAAGTCAGATTAAAAAAGGTATATCTGTTTTCACATATTGGCAAAACTTCTGGAGTTCGTTTTGGCTGTATAAAAATGATTCCTCCCAGTTAAAAGTAAATATTTTAGCTGATTAGATTATTTGCTTTCAAACATGGCAAGGATGGAAATAGAAGGAGTTAGGAGTCAAGTTTTAATTAGACTAAAATGGTGCTTCTGGCGGATGTGGATTTGAGGTTACGGTAGATTTAATATTTATACCTCCATGTTGTTATAGCAAGTCTCTTATTTTTAAGCTGACAGCCTCTAATAAATGCTGAGAAACTGAAATATTACTGAAACAGTAGAGCAAAGTTGGCAATTGCATTGTATTAGACATAACTATTTTGTGGTTACATTTTTGACTAAGAGGTAGTCATTCTGACCGTCTGCTTTTTGACAGTGACTTCTTCACTCATAGAATGTCCAGTAGTACTCTGCTAACTGAACAAAGCCTTCCTTTCTTGTTTTTCTAAGTAACAGAAAACAACAATTTCTTCTGATAGAAAACTAAACTATTCCCATATAGGAAACAGGGAGCTCTGAGTTTGAAGAATATTGATATAATTCTACAGTATGATTTACCATTTTGTCCAGTCAAGATCAATGACTGACAGAGTAAAATATTTGTTTCTTATGTATTTATTTGTTCTGTCTCTTGGTAACTATAAGCAGGTAATTTAATTCTGGTTGGCACTTAAGAAAATGTGTTAATACAGGCCATTGGAAAAATTATAGAGGAAGAGAAGGCATACAGATACAGAGATTAATGAAAAAGTGTCTGTGCTATTAGTACTCTGATTAGGATGGAAATAATAGCCCACTTTAAATAATTTGGATTGTTTCTCTAAAACATTTCACTAGAGATGTCAATAAGTAGACTTTTAGAAAATATATTTTGTATGTTATATGCTTTTATCTTTGCACTGCTAGCCATTTTGAATACTTCTGGTTAATTAATTGGTGGGATATAAAGATAGAGAAGGAAGTGGAGGAGGAGAGGAGGAGAAGGAGGAGAAATAACTGTAGTAGTCGTCGCATTAGTAGTAGTCCAGCCCCCAACACAAAAAAGAATTGCTTAAAAATAAATTGGCCACCCTTAATTATTATTTCTATTCTATAAACTGTAACATTTTTATTCTGTTTTTCTTCCTTTTACCTCATGTATCACTGGAATTATGATCTATTTGATTCTCCCTGAATAATGCATCAGTTTAGGAAATATTTTGAAGTCTCCTAGAAACAAGTGGGATGATGCAATTTCATAAAGGTAGGGTTCAGATCAAATCTCACACAAATCACACTATGAAGTTGTTTGTTATATATGTAGGAAAAAACTGAAGTATTTTATTACTGCTCATTATTTAATTATAAATGTTTATATTTAGCAGGTATATAAGACTTAAGGGACAGATAAGGAAGATTTTAGAAAAAAATTGCTTTAAAATCAATTTAAAATTATAAGATTAATGTTTGAATTGTTGCATAATTTTGATATCAATGTTTAAATCAATTTGAAGGTTCAGTCACAGATGCAACATGGTATCTAGACTTTTAACCTAGGAAGAATGAATCAATTTTAATGAGAAAATAATGTTACACTGTTCTCTTGAACATCTGTTTCACAAAAGGTTGGCTATGTAAAGGTAATTAAAAATAAATATTTTTATTCAGTTAATGATGGATGTAATTAACTACAACACACAATGGATTTTTTTTCATGAGCCATATTCCGAATCCAAGATGTTTCTACTATCATGCTATCACATCATGCAATATTTTACAGTTCAGAAAAATGATGTCTATGTATGTGTGTAGGAAAAAACTGAGAGAATGCATACAGCTTTTACTAATATGCATTCCTCCCGTGATGAGTAGCCTTCTGAAGAAAAGGCAGACTTTGCACATTATGATTTGTAAGGTTTTTAAGAAGAATCTATTGTAGAAAGTTGAATTAGGCATGCATACTTCCTTTTTTACTATTTGAAATTTGCATGTTATAAGTTATATTCTATACTGCTAAATCTGCAACATATGTTTTAAATGAGTGACATATCTATTTTTCCACCCTGTTTAATTCCCCAGACCTCTGCAGGACTTTCAGTGCAAGAAAGCGACCATAAACATTTCTCAAATTAAACTGGTTTTATATATCCAACACGATTAATGTAACATATAAAAAAGAAGTAATCAAACATATGGAAAAACTAAGCAGGAATAGGAGAAGACAAATAGAACCCTTACAATATTCTTCAAAAAAGACCATGTTGATCCATAGCATGACACGGCTAACATTGCTTTACATAGATTTCATATTATTTCATATAAACTTTGGCCTAAGAAGTACAATAAAAATAAGCAAACAGTAAACAATCAGTATTAATTCTATTTGATACTAACTTTCCCACTAAAAGAGTGCAAAACAATATAATCACAATGAAAGTGCTGCAGTGCTACCGGTCAGCTAAAATTCTCAAGTTTTAAATCTAAACAGACAAATATATAATAATGTTGAACTGATCTCTAGACAAAGCGTCAGTGCCAAATTACATCCCAAAAGGCTGCGAGTACTTGATGATGAAGTGGATGCAAATTTGGTGGTGAGAATTCCATAGCTGTCATATAATTACCAAAAAGGAAGCATCTTGGAATATATCACTGTGGGAGAGTGCTAGAATAATTAATTACAGTATTCCCTATTTTACTTTCTATATTCTTTAAGTTATTCCATCAGACCTAATTTACTTACTCTTATCTAGGTACTGATAAGGTACTGCAAACCATTTTGAAAGGAAAACTGTAGTACTTCCTTTTTCATTGCTCTGAACCAGGGCCAACAAATGAGCAACTATATTCCAGCAGCTAAAGTAAGTGTTATATAGGTGTAACATAGAATCCAAAATATATTTCTTGGCTGCTTACTCATTTACACACACACACATTTGCCCACATACAAGTTTAAATTGTATGCTGAAGTACATAGTGACTGCGTGAGGCTTCCAGTTCCTTAAAGAACTAATTCCTTTAAGGACTTGGCAGAACTTTGAAGGAAAATTTCAATATGAGCAAGTTTTGACTGAAGAGCCTTTGCAAAATGAAAGTGCCAGACTGAAGCTATGCTTTAAATCCCTTGCAAGCAGAAAGGCCCCTTTCTGCCAGGTTGAAGGACTAACCAAAGGGCTAACTAAATTAACTCCATCTGCTTCGACACTCAGAATTGAGGTGACATAAAGCACTACCTTGAACCAATTGCTGTGACAGAGTAGAAAATCAAGGTGATAGGCAGAGTAGAACTACTGTGTATTATATGTTGCACTATTAAGCATAAAGCTTACTTTATGCATATGTTAATTTTCTCAATGAGAGCATTTTTTAAAAAAAAATCAACAGTTGTCATTAATTTCTAAGAAACACTATAAGTGAATGGCAAGAGAAAGCTTAGTAAGCAATAGCTACAATTATGGCTTTGATTTTACAGGCTTTTAACTCTTAGAAAACAGTCATGTCCTAATACTGATAATCTTTTGGGGAATTCATACGTTTTCTGCCAAGTAGCAATAGTCCTGATATAGCGATATTTCATTTTATGGGTGTCATTCTTATCAAGACTCACAGGTTTAGCAATTACTAGAAGACTTTGCATCCATCCAAGAAAATTAAAAACGAAACAAAATACTTTTCTTTATTGCATAAATATGAAATGTCAGATGGGCTATTATCTATGAATGAACATGGCTTTTAATGATACAGACATTTGGTATTTATTATGAGAGCTATTTGTTAAAGATTATAAAGTCAAAAGCTTCCCTTGGATATGGATTTAATGCTTGTTGTGGTGCCAATAGGAGCCATATATGCAGGTTCAATGAAAAAAAATTGGCCCCTTAATTGTAGATACCCTATTGACCTGGTCTGCAGATGCTGATAGGATACAAATATTATAAGTGGAAACAGAGAATCATAACAGACTAAATGCTGGTATTTGGTTTTTATTGGTTTCAAAGATTCACTTTCAGATTCCATTAATAACTGGCCCTAGTTTTTATAGGGTTTGAGTCTTGCATCTTTTCAGTCATTGATGGTTCTCTTTTTCTTGTTTTCAGCCAAAACTGACTCATTTTTATTGACACGGCACATTCTGAAAATGAACAAATATTTTCTTACTGGGTTGTTGCTTTACAAAGCAATATGTTTCCTGACAGTAAATGCCAAAAAAATGCAAGAGAGTTTATATGATTGTAAATTATATTTGGCTTAAATATGACTGAAATTGAAACATGTTGCTTGCCAAAAGTTTGCTTTTGCTACACTAATCCTTCAGCAAAATTGATGTTAATAAATAAAGACGAATGAGGACAGAGAGGAATCTCTTTTCTTTTATAAAGCCAAAGATGACGAATGCCAAAGAGATGAATTCTGAAGCAGAAGTTTGTAGGCTAAGGCCACTCAAAAATTAAAGCCTGAAATTCTTATTCCTAATTAGAAGGGATCTTTTAAATCTATAAAAAACTACTTAAATATTGTGCTTTAAGGAGAATCAGAAGGAACAAGTAAACAAGGAAAGAGGAACACAAAGGGAAGGTGAAAGAGAAAATTATGAACATTAGAGTAGAGGAGATGAAAGCTAAGATTTCCAATTCAATATATAACAACTGATGAAAACAGAAAATTTATTTGAATTCAGGTCATAATCTCTGAGAAGTAGATTTTGACTAAAGACTAAAAGACTTAATGTACAGCTACTCAGCTGAAACTCCAAAATTTCATGTTGTCCTATACATTTTTGCACCAAGATTTCCTCCAAACTTTGTCACTAGATTATAATATTTTGATGTGACAGAATGACATAATCAGATCAACTACAGTTAGTCAATTAGCTGTACACTATATTTATAGCTTTGATTTTATCCACAAGTTATTCATACCTCAAGTATAGAGTCCAGACCCATAACAGTGTGCCCTTTGATCTGATATCCAGGATTCATATTAAGTTTGATATGGGAAAAATACTCTTATTCTTTCATATTCCTTTTGTTGAAAGAAGAAAGAAGAAGAGTAGCATAGCTGACTAAATGTTATAGGCAATATCCCCAGAAAGTAGTAAGGCAGGACAAAGTGTTAGATTTCATATGCTGTTCAACAATTAAAACATTCTCCTCATCCACCTCCTTCTCCTCCTCCACTATAGGACCACTATAGCTCCAAAGCTACATAGGTGCACAGTGGCACAAGTGGTTAAGACACTGAGCTTGTTGGCTGGAAAATCAATAGCCTGAGTATAGACCCAAGCACTGCCATGAAACAGGATGAGCCCCCTTATCTGCCCAGCTCCTGCCAACTTAGCAGTTTGAAAGCATGTAAAAATGCAGGTAGAGATCTCTGTAACATCTGTGTGCCTCCACGTATAGTCATGACAGCCACATGACCACAGAAGCATCTTTGGCTCTTCGGGTTGAGTTGGCCATGATTGGCAGGGAAATCCTTGATTTTTTTTTTCTTTTTGGAGAAGCTCCAGTTCTACAGTAATCAAAACAATAGGTTACTCAGACTCCAAATTTCTTTTGAAGAACCATGGAAACTTTATGGCAGTTCATATAAACAAAGTTTATGTGCCTATTTTACAAATTAAAGATATTTATAAAATAAACTGGGGGTGGCAGAGGCGAGGGAACTTTTTCAGTACTGTAGGCAGGGGATAGAAAGTAAGGAAAATATACTTCACCCAATCTGGCCTGAAACTGAAAGGATAGAAACTGAGAAATGTAATAGTGGAATGCAGGATTAGTTTCTAGGATCACAGATAGTTTATTAAGTAAATGAACCAACAGTGAGTAACTACATAATTATAACCTAACCAGCAATTGCTGACTAGTAGAGAGCACAACATCCCAACATTCTGGGACAAATTGCCTGCATGGGCCAATGAACAGCTACTGGAGAGATGGAATCTAGTCACCACAGCCAATGGAGCTGGTGCTACGAATAGAATAGAGCAATGGACACAACCACTCTGAAGACCTTAAGGCAGTGTAGAATAGAAAGCAGCAATTCTGAACTGAAGCTGGGGATCACAAACACAGGGTACATTTGTAATGAATGGACAATGGAAGAGGATGGCATCAGATGTCTGGAGGGAACTGAACACCAAAGCAAAGAGATAATTGATGATTATCCCGCAAGAGAACTAGGCTAATTGGTTGGAGTTCCAACTTTCCATATTACAAAAGTTCATTGCAGATTCTACCTGTTATGACATTGAGATAGTCAGTTGTCCATACTCACAAGCTGACTATATAGATCAGCCCTAAATGACTGGAAATGGCTGCATTGCAGAAAAGATCCATAATAGACAGCCGCTTGGTTTTCAGGGAAGAAAGACTCTACTAGTCCTCTTTTCAACAAGATTTTGAAAGCTTTTTAAGAAAATGCAAGATGTAAGTTTTCCATCTTACTTCTCTACAACTGTATTCCATCTAAAGATTCGAAGAAAGGAAGGAAAAGAAACTAAATGATGATGCACAGATACACATGGTCATCTCTTCTCATGCATTGGATCAGCATATTAGATTGCTAGTTAATGGTGTGCTAAAGATTTTAATTAAATTTTAGCTCATATGTGATATGATTGAAGATTTTTTTTCCAGCACAGTGTGATCATATTTCTTTAGAAGGGTGGGGTGGGGTAAAGGGATAAAATTTTCTTCACTTACATTTAGAGATGCATTACATGATATCTCAGGCATTTATGATGTAGAGGTAAAAATTAATATAAAAAGCATATTATACTTAGTCTAAAAACGCTCATTCACATTTATTTGCATCTGTTTCAGTTTTTCCACTGATGTTTTACAAAGGTTTTAAGCTACAGATTTCAAAGCAGGTTGTAGAATGCCAAAGACATTTTGGGGAAAAGTGGAGGGGGGGAGAGGAAGCCCAAACATGTAAAGAGGCTTTGTGAGAAGAGAATCATAAACTTCCTGGATATCTACATTTAGGGTCCACTATACTGGCTGATCCTTCATCACAGAGGGTGGTCTTGCTGGAACTCATATTTTTTTTAAACAAAACAAAGATAGTGTACAAAAATCAAATTATAATTTGACCTTCCATCATTATGTGCCACACAACTAATTAAAGCATATATTGACAATGTAGACTTAATACGCTTGTCTGCTTCAGTGCATGAGTCACTCCCTTTAAAAAAGAATAAGTGATTTGTATGAGCTTCTGAGGAGTAGAGGATGTTTTCCAAGATGACCAATTGCTGTCACTGCTGTGTTAAATTGCAGGCCTGAGCTTGGGATAGAAAGAGACAGGCTTATCATGAGCCAGAAAAACAGCAGCACTGGAGCTGATAGCTCTGACTTAGGGCCTTGTTTCCAAACTTATGACTCAGTGCAAGCAGCCAAGCATTCTCAGCCTTCTCCAAGCATTCTCAGGCAGCTCATTCCAAACCAGCCATTAAGTGCTCTAATGTTCAGGTTGCGTGCCGCTCTCTGATTATATCCAGGAAACAAGATCAGAGTAAGTTTTTTCCACATACACAAACACACATGCAGTGTGCGTGCATAAACACACACACAAACTCTCAATAAACATTCATCTTCATTTACTGGATAGAGACATTTTTCAGAGAAAGTGCTGTAAATGGTGCTTGTGGGTGCACTGTGATAGATAAGATGTGTGTGTGTGTGTGTGTTTGTATGGACTACTGCCTCAACTTCTGCAGCATCAGAAAATACATGTCTTACAGGAAGAGAAAAAACAGAAAATAATAACTAATAGTAGAAATGTAGGCATACACAGAACCTCTGAGTATTCTAGATCACAGCAGTAATGGTCAGTGTTTGCAAAAAAGTCTCTCTCTCTGCAAATAAACCATGTTACAATACAATTTAAGAATAATGTTAAATTATAATTGCAATACCTATACAATTTAGTATTTTACCATTCACTACTCATATAAACCTGCTGAACAGAAGATTTACTTTCTTTGTCTAGGCTTCTCCACCAGCAATAAGAAGAAACTAAAAGCCTCAAATGTTAAAAATATTAAAATGTTGATTGCGAGCCACCAAGAGTCCGTTAGGAGATTGGTGGCATATAAATATTATAAATAAATAAAATAAACTTTTCTCAGTTTTTCAAGTATTTATTTATTATCAAATTTATATAAGCATTTGATTGTTATATGGTGTGGAAGTAA
>JANHZU010004417.1:52422-62582 GCA_032468055.1 Acrochordus granulatus
TTTTGGATAAAAGGTGAAACGTCTTCTACTTGAAAAATCCAATCCAGATGCCTGCTTTTTAAACTTTTGTTGCCATCCACAGAGTGTTTACCAATGGCCTTGTTTAGGGTCACCTGGTCTCTCCTTGGATGGGGGAACATAATTGATCATCTGCGGGGCTGTAAAGAGCAATTTAAAGAACACCTGATGGACAAAGTTGCATGGATTCATTCCCAATTGGAATCCATGCATGAGGCAAGTACATTAGAGATGCCTAAGAAGGAGCCTTGCCTGATTATCTGGGAACAGTTTAAGGAGGCCCTGGTCCACCCCCTTCTTAAAAAACCATCACTGGACTCCACATGCCTGGGAACTTTTGGCCAGTTTCCCATCTACCCTTTTTAGGGAAAGTGGTAAAGAAAGTAATTGCATGGCAGTTTCAGAGGTTCCTGGAGGAAATGGATTATCTGGATCAATTCAGTATGGATTCAGGCTTGGTTATGTATAGAAACAGCATTGGTTGTGCTCTCTCTGGGGAGAGCAAGATAGTGATAGTTCATCCATCCTTGCTTTCCTTGACCTCTCAGCCACTTTCAATACCATCAACCATGGTATAATTTTGACCTGGCTTTGCCAGCTGGCTTGAGACTCCAATAGGAGTATGTCATCATGGAGATGGCTAGTAGATTAAGCTAATTGCACCTCCCCCCACATATACCTTGCTCCTCCCTTTCTACCTGATTAATTTTAAGTTATTTTAATTAATTTAATGTTTATATTTATTTGTTTTTAACATCTTTATTGTGAACCACTGAGGGTCATTTTCTGAGTTTGGTGGCATATGAATTGATAGATGGATGGATGGATGGATGGATGGATGGATGGATGGATGGACAATAATTCATGGGGGATAGTGGTCTAGTTAATTTTGTTTAAGCAAGAAAAGATATGATTCAATGAATCCAGGCCGTGTTGCTCTTTCACTATAGCCCTTAAAAATAAATTGTTCAATAGAACTTTCTTTAGCTTGGCTTTTCATTATTTCCAGAGACAAAGCTGGCAAGACAATTTATAATTCGATTTTTGCTAAATCCCCAACACCTAATATATATGTCAGACATTTCAACAGCAGAGTACTTTGGGGGCTTAGGTGATAAATTGTGCTGATTATACATGCAAGCTGTTCTTCTAAAACATCATATCAAGAAGAAGGTACAACCACTATTAAGATGATGTAACATATCTTTGCCATTTCCAGAAACATAGGAGATAATTACTTTGCATGACCAGTTTCTCTCTTGAGTTTTACTATAGAATATTAAAGTCTTAGAGATTTTTTGATAGTTCTCATTGATCAGACAGTATATATGATCGCTGTGCAAAGCCATCATGTACTAGTAGTATTTCAGCAGGCTTAGAGCATGACTAAATTCAAAAAGGCATAGGAACTTTTAGTATTTTCTGATTATCCAGGTTGACATGATAAATATAAAAGCTATGTTATAATTTTTTTTCAGATTTATCCTATCTGGATCTATTCAGAAGTAATATCTACTGAATTCAATGGATCTAAATTAATATTATGCAACTACATTGGTTTTTTTAACTTTGTAAAACTAGACGTCTCTGAAGTTCGATAGCCTAGAAATTAAACAAATTATACTGTTATCAATTGTCATCATAAGTTCAAGGCTACAATAGTTTTCATCTTGGAAATCAAAATGATACACACTAATTCCTTCCTCCATTTTTCCTCCACAACAACTTTCAAAAGGAAGTTTTACTGAAAATGATTGGACCAAAATCATCTAATGAGCTTCTATTGGTGAGGATGAATCTGAAACTTTCTTCTACCCCAAACTGGTTGGAAAAAATTACCTCTGTTTCTTTCTGTGACATCACCCAGCAATTTTATAACCTTGTAGATCAATAATAACACCCCCAATCATAATGTAGATATTTCAGATATGGTTAAGCTATAGGAAAAGAAGAAATAACCTGCAAATCTGTCAATTTTGTCAAAATATAGCCTCAGCAGCCCCAGAAAGCTTGCTCAGTGGTAATGAATGTTAGAAGCTGTAATTTTGCTTATCTTTAGAATCACAGGTTGTCTAATCTTATTACGGCGAAAGGAGAACTATCTTTGCACATCCTATTTTCTGGTTAATTTACTTCCCCCAAATACTATGTTTTTTAGTTTGTTGTTTTTTACGTGTTTAAACCACCCATCTCCCTCAGAGTGGGACTCTGGGCAGTATACAATAAAATACTAATCATAAAACACCATAGCAGTTTAAAAAATTTAAAAAATTAAGAGAAGGCAAAAATAATTGAAGATTTTTAAAATTTATTAAGAAGATGATTAGAAAGGTGAAGTGGAGGGAATATCACTAGAGGCATCTTATATGTAGGGTGCCATTATTTGAGGCAATGCCTTTTTTCAATTATATCAGCCCATCTAGTTAGATTAAAAAGAATTGACATACTTCAGCATCCTTCAACTAAACTCTATCTATAGGGATTTAGTAAACTGTTTTCTATCATGGCATCTGCCCTCTGGAGTGATATGCCTCTCAAGATCCATATATCTCCCACCTGATGATATTCTGGTATTCTTTAAGAATCTGATTATTTTCCCTGCAATTTTGATAAAATAGCTATACTGTCACTTGTGTTTTATGATATGTAGATTGTGGCTATTTTATGCCCTACTTTTTCAGTGTAGAAATTTCATCCAGAATTGTTACAGTGACCTTTAAATCACCAAAATCTTCATCATCAACAGCAACAACACAGACTTTATCTTATTTATAAGGAAGTAGAAAGCAATTCAGCTATATTCAGAGAGTCAGTTTTTCATCAGGCAATAGTTCAGTATTTTATTCAGTGGAGTGTTTCAAATACTGGATAGTGAACAGGACAGAAGGCATAAACCTGGAAAGGGAAATTGTGACTGTTTATTTAAAGCATCATAAACTGATAACAGTTAGAAATATTTTGGGAACAGAATGCATAGAAAATGCCAGTACATTGAATTTAATTTCTTTACAAGATCAGATTTCAAGACATCAGCATGCAATTCCGTAATTTGTTTAGTGCAATGGATACAATTGTAGAATGTGATTCCAGACACATTCATCCAAAAATGCTGTTTGGTGTGTAATGCCTTTGTGGTGAATGGAAAGCCTGTGACTTTTCTTTTTTTAGTAATATTCCAATCGTGGTTTCAACTGTAGATCATTACATTGCATTGCCAAGAGGTAGCTTCAAATATAACTTCATGAAGACTTGGATTTCCTGTTTACTGTGGATAGAATCATGTTTTAATTTTTGATTTCTAAGCAAAATCATGAGTTCATCTTGAAAAGCCTCTAAATCATGGATAGGCAATCTAATTCTCTCCAGATATTTTGATCTGCAGTTCCTTTTCTTTCCATCTGCTGGACTGATTGAGAATATTGCAAGTGAGGATCCACAACATTAGGAAAACAGCAAGTTGCTTAACCATACCAAATACATAGAATACATATCCATTATAATGTTCCAGATAAAATATTTAAAGATCCTTTTTGATCTTCTGAGGACAAGAACTCTGTAATGACTGTAATTGTTTGCTGTACAAGAAATCAACAAACAAAATCCTTGGCATCTAGAAAATGCCATTCTTGGTAGGAGCTCTATCCCTTTGGATCAGCATGCTCTTGAGGTCAGGCCTTTTTATTCTTTTAGAAGCTGGTTCTATTGACCTGTCTTCTGCTGCAGAACATTCAGCGAGGAAGATTTTAGCTAAAGATAACTGCTGAAGTTTTGAATTTTAATGTCAGAGTGATTTTATTTTATGCCCACCAAAAACTTGCTAGAGTTCCTTGGGTTATAGACAGCATATAAAAATGGTAAAATAATTTTAAAAATTATGCAAGTATCCATACTACCAGTTTTCATACACTACCCACAAGGTTATCAGACAGATCAATTTTATATCACCCTGCTACTCTCTATTTCCCTCATAAAATCTAATGCTGCCAGGTTCTCAACAGCAGTGCAGAAAATTTGCCCAACTGCTAGTTGGAATTTTTCAGCTCAGTACCAGCTCATGTTTAAGACAACATCACAACAAAGTTTCAGGTTAGTTGGTTTACAGCTTTCATTGCCAGTTTATTCCTGTTGCTTTTTAGGTAGCATTATGTTTTCTTCAACACTTCTAACTATTTTTTAAAGTTTAGTTAATCTAATAGCTTTTTACAGATTTTAGTTTTATAGCTGTCTTTCAGCTCTTACTTAACCATTTTTAAACTGTTGGCATTGTCCTCACAGTTTTTATAAGTAAATTATTTTAGTATTACAGTTATTAATTCCAACATCAGTTCTATTAATTTATATTTGTCAAATATCAAAATAAAGGTATTGCAATGTATAGCATTCCCCTCAAGTCCTGCCTCTTCATGGTAGAGGATGTTCCTGAGAGGGATGAGTGAAGAACTTCAGGAATATACACCAAGATTATATTTTCCTAGCAAGGCAGCCAAGGTATGGAAATCATCCCAGCTTCCCAGTTAAGCAAGCAGTCACTTATATTGAAAGAAGCAATGTAGGAAAATGCTGAAAACAGATATTCCTTTTACTTAGAATAATTTAACAATAAGAGAAAATAAACCACTCCAATATTTTACTACTGTGAATAAACAGACTAAATTTATTCATGTTCTAATGCTGGATGATGCACACCTTGGATCAGATAGCAGACAACATGCTCCTAAGGAAGAACTAAGAATCTTTTGGAGAAATAATAGTGCTTATAAAATGGCTAGATTAAAATTTTTCCAAATATGTAGTTGCTGATATTACAGGGCAAACAAAGAAAATAAAGAACTGCAAATCCAGAATCATTATATGAATATGTAATATAAGAAATAGGAACATTGAAAAGCTCAATACAATGAAATGAATGAATTGACATATTGATATCTGCGGCATTAGTGAATTAAAATAATATGGAACTGAACACCTTCAGTCAGGAGATAATACTACTTACTATTCAGCGTGCACATGCATGCACACACACAACACATTAGAAATGGCATTGATTTCATTGTCAGGAAAAATATAACAAAGAGAGCATTTGGGTACAATACAACCAGTGACCAAATAACATTAAGCTGATTTTTTATTATTACAGTTATTCAAGTTCATGCTGCAACAACTGACAGAGAAGAAAAGGACAGGTTTTTGCTGTTTTAACTTGTGAGCTGGGTGGCTATTTAAACTGAAATACATACATAAACAAATACATAATCCCGAATGTCATTGACAAAGAATCAGAAAAACTACAGAAAATATATATTCAGTGATATGGCAATCTCCATAGACCCCAGTTATTTTAAAAAATAAAAATATGGTCCTAGAAGTGAAATGTTTCCCATTCATTTTATAAGGATTGACTTAAAATGAGTTAACTATAACTTTGTTTTTCATATTTTAATATATTAGTTGGATCCTACTAATCCAGCTTGTAAGCAGATTCATTATAGGATAAGTTTTAAACTGAGTATTTCTTTAATCATTGATATATCACTTGTTCACACTCATTCACAATGCTACACTGGAGTATCATGCTACTCATTAGCAGTTCTGTTTGAACTTTTGAGATTTAATCTCCAAATCTGGATTCCTTTTTCAGGAGAGAAATTTGGAGACCATTTTGGTTAACTGAATGAAATTAGTATCTATATTTATGAACTGTTAGTTCAAGTTACCTGCTAAACATGTCAATGTTGATCATCATATGACAAATACTGTGATCTTTTCCTTGCTATTGCAAAATGTTAAAAGGCCAAAAGCTAAGTGAAACTTTCACAAAAAAATTCATGGAGAATGAAGAGAACACTATCCATCACATTTTAGATCAGTTCTATAAAGCCTTCTTTCTCAACAAATTTGCTAATATGGGAAGGGGCCATGTGTGCATATGCATAAAGGTAAACATTTCCCCAGATAGTTGTGGCTAACTCTAGGGGGCGGTGCTCATCTCCATTTCCTAGCCAAAGAGCTAGCATGTCCAAAGAAGTTCTGTGGTCATGTGGCCAGCATGACTATATGCTGAGGCACATGGATGTTGTTACTTTCCCACCAAAGTTGGTACCTATTTATCTACTTGCATTTTTACATGCTTTTAAACTGCGAAGTTGGCAGGAGCTAGGCAGACAACAGGAGCTCATCCTGTCATGTGGCACTCTTGAGTCTCAAACTTAGGCTGCTGACCTGGCTGACAAGTCCCGTGTCAAGTCCCGTGTCACACCACCACATACCCTGCTGCTGTTAGAACATTACTATTTAATATTGAGAATTAGAACACATGCATGTATGTGTTTGAATCATATGGAAATCATTTGGAGAAGAAATCTGCATACAATTGCTTTGCATATAACTGCTGCCTCCTGCAACCTTGGTCTATTTATACCAGTTCACACGGCAGGTATGATCAATTCCAGATCCATCTTTAAGCAGTGCTCATTGTAGATAGAGTAAAATTTAATGATATAACTTTTTTAAATGTTTGCTGGGAACTCCGAGTTGTAGTCCCAGAATATATAGAGTACATCTAATTGAAGAAGACTTTTTTAAAAGAATTCTCCATGTGGAAAAAATGTTAGTTTTCATACAACCATGTTGATGTGATGATATAAAGAATAAATTCCTTTTCCATTCTTTTCTTTTCCATAAAATTGTATGCGTAAGCCTTATGAAGAAGGCTTTGAAAGAAGCCCATATATTTCTATAAATATAAAATCTTGGCATTTCAGTATAGGATGGCTGTGAATCCTATGAAAGAAAAAAAAGGTACTTTGTGATAAATACCCTGTGAGAATAATAAATCCTTTATAAAAGGATTTTCAAAATTAAGAATGGGAGAAAATGAAAGTAAGAACAGTTTGAATATTGCTAAGACTGCATTACATTGGCAGAAATAAAATGGAACCAAGTTTACACAAAAGTACTCTCCTTCTCTATACAAACGCACTTATTGAGCTCTATCTCTCTATTTATATGTTTTCTACTTTCCTAGCAAAACAAAAAAAACTTAAGAAATATTAAGGGTCACATGGAGTAAGAACAATATTATTGTAGACTAATCCTTATAAAAGATTTAATCTTTGATTTTTTTAAAAAAATATCCTTATATTATAAATATTATTATATTTATAATATAAAAATAACAGGAATTGAAACTTTCCTCAGGTAGTAAGAATATAGATAAATGGTATCAATTAAAGCTTAGCAGTTCAGTTTTATTAGAAGGAACCTGACACGGTGGTCTAAGACTTTGGGAGTGCAACAAACATATGTTTTTAATTAAAGGTACAATTATTGCACATCAGGTTTCTCAGAGGCACAGTTGTTTCCTAGGCACATCTATTTTGCCCTTTCTAGAGAGGAAGAAAAAAACTTGAGGATGCTTGTAGATTAAAGGAGAATTTGCCAAGAGATAAACTTGGTTACAAATTTCCCTGGATTGGTCATTACTGTTAAATTCCAGTATTAATCATTGCCCTTATAATATAATGAAACTGTTTATGCAGTGGAGCTTCTTCGGCTGTTGTGAAATTTTTCCTGTTTGATATTTTTTGAAATTATTTATATTAAAATAAATATTAATATAGTCATTCTGAGTTGCTCTGTGAGTTTGGTGGGCAGTTTCTAAATTTGACATATAGATAAATAGATAAAATAATATCTAAACCATGCTTTGCTTTCTTTACTCAGCTTTAAAGATATATATTAATATCTTGCATACTTATCTCTGGTCTACTGCATGCCTCAACAAATAAGGTTAACATTGTTTCCATTGAATATGGAGTTGTTTGTATTGGTCCGTTTTCTTCTCATTATGGTCCTGTGAACAAAGATTTTTTCCCATGAAAATGGACTGATTTTAGTGCAAAATACTGTACATGAACTCTTGAGTTTTGAATGCAAGCTTAATTTCTACTTTTTTTCAGCTTTTCTGAAATTATACCATAAGCACACCAAGCTTTTTTTTACTTGCCCTAAATGAGGTTTTCATAGATTGCGTGAAAGTTCTTTTAAAACTTTACTTGACTGTAAAACTGATTGTAAAAGAAGGGCTCGACAAAAAAAAAAAAAAAAGCCAAGGCAGTGGATAAACTGATACAGCAGAAAAAACTAAGATTGCAAGCTGTTTAGTAGAAATAGACTGTAAGTTCCTACTCCACAATGTATCTGGTTATAGTCTTGAATGCTATCCTGGGCATTTGATGGAGAATTAAGATCAGTTTGGGGATATGAAAAACTGTTATTTTCTTTTCCATTACTTCAAAGTGTTGAGTCTCTTATGCTCAAGCCAAGAACATTATATACCGTACAGTGCCAATATAACATCTGCCTGAATATAGTACTTTGGATTTTGTTTCTTCAACTTTTTAATACAGCTGATTTTCAGTCCAGGGAAAAAGTACAGCTATATAGAAAATTTCACTTGCATGAGTGTATCACAAACCAGGAAATAACTTGGTAATTTTTTCTATCTAAGATATTCTGAAAGAATTTTGTAAGATTTGATTCTAGGTAGGATTAAGTCTGAGATTATAATTTTGTTGATACTGCAAATTATGGCCTTTACTGTTGGCAAGATGACTAACTGCAAATTCTAACACTTCTAATTTATATACTTTATCAGCCAATTCAAAAGTCACATAATAGTGTTGAGGCTTTCAAACTTTCTGAGCCCATGAAAGACTGTTTCATGGACAAAATAAAAAGGAAAATTTGTTCACACATAGCTGCCCCTCCTTTTGAGAAGCAGAATCTAGGGAACTTCTAGACTTGCCCAAAATAAGACCTTGAAACAGGATCAGGAAGAATAGATGCGATTCTCTTTGAAATCTGAAGGAGCAGTAAAACATTATCTTCATATAGACTCCAGAAAGAAAATCTCGGAATAATTTTTATGCTAATTATTTCAGGAATTCAGAATAGAGTGGAAATGGATAGCTAATTAATCACAAGATTTTTTAAAAACAAAGGAGCTGTGATACATAGAATTGTGGGGCATTTTTGTTCTTAAAAAATCAGTTGGAATTTTATTTGAAATGTATTATGTACCTCTAAAATCAATTGTTACTGATTTATTGATTCTTATTGTTTTTCTAGGCATTTGTGACTCAAAATATAAGATTTCATTGCTCTGATAAAGAAACCTATCTGTATTTATGTGTATATTATTTTTTGAAAGACTTAAGGCCCACATTTTAATTATGTTGATGCAGTAATTTTTGGGGGGCTGAAAGATGGAACTTTGCATTATATGTTGTGATTATATGTTGTAATTATAGGCCACATGTAATATAACAATGTGATAAATATTTATGTGACATAAATATTTATATATCACAGATAATTCTGTTAGATTAAATGGAATATTGTTATCTGTTTAACAATATCCCTGTAAGCCATGGATTGTTTTAACATGGATTGAACCATGTTTGAAGAGGGAGAGCCAGAGTAATTATGCATGATCAAACACAGGAGAGCCAATCCCCGTGAGGACCATTAGTTTATCTGCCAAGATCAGGAGCAAGATGGGCAGATGAGAAATTCTTGTGACCTTGAAACTACTATTAAACAATTGACTAGAGACTGCTTTTATCTGAGCCTATTCCTTTCAAATCTAACATTACAATTTGTTTGAAAAGCTGGCAAGGCTTACTTCACTATACAATAAAATAAAGTTTATCAATAACAATACCTGGTGTTCTATCTCATGCTAATCAAAACCAAACAAACCACATTCTAGTTTAGTGCATTACCTGAGCCAGGTCATAGGATTTGCATTTAAGTTCTAGCAAATAGAATGATATTTTTAGTTGTTCTGATGGATGGATTGATGAATAACTATGCAAATATGTTTTTTTACATTGAAAACATCTAATGTATACTTGTTCCAGAATGGTCTACCTTCTTAGGTAAAAAAATCAGTAGTTTTACTGATAAGAGCAGTAGTTTTACTGAAAAGAGCAGACACTAACAAATACTTTGTATTAACAGAATTGTGTTGTTGTTGCACAGTCATGTCCGACTCTTTGCGAACCCATGGACTGCATTACGCCAGGCCCCCCTGTCTTGCACTACCTCCCGGAGTCTTCCCAAGCTCACACCCATCACAC
>JANHZU010004418.1:1645-11992 GCA_032468055.1 Acrochordus granulatus
TTAGAAATATCAAGAATTCCTTGCATTTTCAATTATAGCCCAACTGCAGTGGTCCTGGGTTCTAACTATTTCACTCAGTGCTATGCACAAGACTTCATAGAATCTGTTTACAAGCAAATAGAGGTGCAAATATGTTTGTTCAGGCAATGTATGGGTTATACATTTGTTTAACTGTCTACACGATTTGTATCTGAAGCATAAGCAATTGTGTGTGTGCAGGTCTACCTATATGATAACATAGAGGATGGGAAGAATATTTTTACTATTGTGAGGGTTGAATGAACAAGAATAGAGATACAGTATTCCTGTTTCAATTAACTTAATTATCCCTTGGTTTATCTTCCAGAATGTGCACAAATATTTCATACAGGAGGAGCAAGACTGATTTTGTGTGGGAAACACCTGGACAAATTAGAAGCTCTCTGTGATGTTTTGAATAGTGTGGCCGATCCTACTGCAGTAAGTTTCTTGGGCTGCATATCCTTATAAAGGCAACAAAAGAGACACTTGATTTTGAATGGCCAACATTTTTTCAGTGTTGCTAAATTAAACATTTCTTTCCCACAAACTAATTATTCACTGGGCTAATCCTACCATTAAGTAGAAGGAGGAGGGAAGGAGACAAGTTTCCTTGTCTTTCTTCCTCTAGCCATTTCCATCTTTTCTTGAGCAAATACTATGTATGACACACTGCCTCCTCTGCCTTCCTTAAAATTGCTTTTTGGTCTTAGATGCAGGGGAGGAAAATACTGGCCCACCATCAACACTGAATTAAAAGTTACCTGCTACTCCAGCTCAGGAAGGCAAATATTTTTCACTGCTCCTACTATAGTACAAAGGAACTTGAGGGATCAGCCTACATTTGAGAAGGTAGATACAAATCCAAGTAAGAAACAAGTGGTTGAAGAAATTATAGGACAAAGGAAAATGCATGAAGGGTTATAATATTTGGCTTTCCCAAGTTTGGAAACTTCCAGATGGGTTAAACTATAATTTCTACCATCTTCACCCTGGACTAGGATTGAGGGCAGTAGCATTCGAAGAATTTAGTTTTGGAAATTGTTGGAATGCTAAGGAAGGCAGTAAAGGATTAACTCACTATATTGTGGACATAGGGAAATTATGAAACTTGACTCTCTTCTTTTTGTACTCACACTGTGATATCACATGCAAGTATGCCAGAGATGGAGTTTGCGTCATGATAGCACAATGCACATTTTATCAGTTTGATGAAATCTGAAGATGGAAACTTCAGACTTCACATGGAGAAACATGTGGATAGCAACAGAATAAAACTAATTTAATAAAACTCACATGTATATATTTAAACAAAGAAAATGTTATTTTTGATTTTTTTTGGTGTATCATAAACAGATACAAGGAAGGTACATCATGTAAAAAAAGATAACTTTCGACCATTATTAGTGGTTAAATGATCACAATAGACCACAGCCTCTAATAGGTTATTTCAGAAAAATTTAGATGATCACTCCACATTTCGAACTGTTTGCAGGGCATACAGTGTAAACATTGTGGTAGATCAAGATAAACTTATTTCCTAAAGCATTTTAAAACTAGTTTTATTGCTTCCCTTTGCAATTTTATGATTTTGTTGTCTCTCAGTATTGATAAGTATTTTGTGATAAGAAGTATTGATATCACTTTTTATTTTTTATTACTGTATGTTACTAGAAAATATCAAAATTAAGGTCAATCTAGTTAGTTTTTAAATAAATGGATGATGTTGCCTTATAATAAAAAGCTAGTACAGGTGATGCACATATTTTTCCACGCAAATAATAACAACCAGTAATTTCCAAATATAAGGTCAGACAACCATATAAGGTGACAAATGGGTGCTCCTGGATTTAAACAGCAACAATACTACCAAATCTTTAAAAGTGACACTTTTTTTCAAAGAAACTCTACTAACTGATGTATTGATGTATAATCAATATACTGATAATCAGTACAATGTACTGATGTATTGATGATAATCAATGTTCTGATTCTACTTTATATTCTTCTATGGATGTGATTTCCTTCTGTATAATCATCTTCTTCTGATAAACCCAATTTCCTCTACTGTGAACCATATTGACTGGGGATTTTGGGAGCAGCAGATTCAAAAATATGCAAGTCACCAAAATGGGGAAGGTTCATAGGAGTTCATTCTCTCTCTCTCTCTTTAAGTACTGTGCATCAGAAAGTGTAAAAATATCTGTCTTGCAAGCGGCATAGTACAGTAACCATAAAACCCTGCTTCTTTTGTAGACATTTACACCGAAGCTTATCCTTTTAGATCTCGCTGATGTAAACTGTATCCAAGATGTAGCTAAAGAAATCCTAGATTGTTATGGATATGTGGATATTCTCATTAACAATGCTAGCACAAAAGCCAAGGGGATAGTTCAGAACATGTCATTGGAACTTGACAAAAAGATCATGGATATCAACTACTTTGGACCTATAACACTCACCAAAGGTACACAGAAGACTATATTTGTTATCTTATTATTTCTCTTTTGGGGATACTATATTTTTGCCCTAGGAAGGAAAGAAACTTTAGTACATTTTATGCAGATCCATACAACAAACCTATCTCAATTTTGCATCAGTTTAACTAGCATGGCTTTCCCCAGATCATCCTCCAAAATATAGGACTCGAATTGCAAATCTAACTGCCTAATGCTCTCTGGAGTGAATAAAACATCTGTATGGCAATATGCTTTAATTTCTAATAGCTGTTTCCACTCTAACTAGATTTGACTCAGTGGCATATCAGTACTTTAAACACCCTGCTTACTGTAATCTACCATTTTACATGAAAAAGTGGAGGAAGGAGAATAAAATGGACGCAAGTTAAATAAATGATGCAGTGACTTTAGTTGCTTGTGCTTACATCTACCATGATTGCATATTGGGTGCATTGTGGAATTATCCCAAAGCCTTGCTGAGTTTAATATAGATTTATTAATGAAGGAGATTTGGCAGAATATCACTTGCTGATATAGCATTTTCTCCTAAGGGTATATTTATCTAATGCCTCGCTTGCTGGGCTCAGCCTTGCTGAAGGTATTTACTGCAGTTGTTTAGGTGCCACTGAATCAGCCCTGACCTTTGGAGACTGATATGGAAAAATGTCTGCCATCTTAACCTTTCTCTGGTGATAAGTACAGCTACTTTGCTCTTTGACCATAACATCAATCCAATCCCTTCAACAATTCATTCAATTGTTGATTGACAATTCACAGCTCTTCCATAGACCTTCCATCTCTAATATTAGCCATTTATGGGGATGTATTCATTACAATAAAAAGGAACATGCAAACAGGTTTATGTGGTCTGAAAATGCAATCATTATCACTAAGTGGAGCAACATTGTCCCCACCCTAGGCATCCACAGAATTTGCAGAGAAGTCAGCCCATCTGTACATTCTGAGACGCCTATGTGTTACAGAAACCAAATAGTACATGGTTCTGGATCTATCAGAGGTGTCTGCATCCAGCTGACCCAGTGAAGCTTCCCTTCCCTCAGAAAGATTCTGTTGTGCACATGGTTATCTGTAGAACAGACTGCATCATTTGTGGCACAGAATTCCATAGGCTGTAGCATATACATTTTTTAAAGTGTAAGAATATCACCAGTTGGGTGATTCTATGTACAGTACTCTTTTTTGTAATTCCTCATCCTGTAACTACTTTTAGCATATTACACCTTGTCCAATACTACTCCATTTGCAACGTACCACAAATTAATCTCCGCAGTGGGAGTCGGACTCTTGGGAATCTTATTTGGAATTCAAGGAGAGGTTAATCACATCTACTGGGTTTGCTTATTAATTTTTCACTGACAGCTCTCTACGGATGATTTCGTTATAGCTTACGTCCTGCTTCTCAAAAAGATTTGAAATGAATGCTAAATGGAGATGCCAGAAATAATTACTATTCTTCTATATTTTTGTGAAAAAGTATCTCAGATGTGTGGTATAGTCAAGAACATAGAGATTGGTTTATCAGGGAAAAATAAAGAAGTGAGGAAATGTGTAAACTTATGGCCGTTGGAAATCATACTGTATCACTCACCTTTTAAATGCTGCTAGTTCTCAGATTACAGTACATCTTGGCAGGTTCAGATATTTTGTCTCCATGTCCTGCCAGAAAAACGTGCTTCCAGATCACATGGATTTGACTCAAACTGATATTATAGCACATTTCCATGATTTATTTAAATAAAGAATTTAAAGAATTTATTGTTCATTTTATATTCACAAAATATTATTGAATGTCCAGTGCTCCATTTGCAATCCTCCTGTGTTTTCTCTACTGCACCTTTATCTTTCTTCCAACTGTAAAAAAATTATTAAAAAGATAAACCTAAGATAAATACAAAGTTTTTTTACTTAGAAGTGATATGAATCCTACACCTGGAAGCATCCCAAACTCCTAGCAGTCATAGCGCTCAGAGATCTCATTCTAAAATGAGAAATGATATGGAGTTTCCATGCAAAGGTTATGCCACCAGGCAACTGGTGTCAGTTGCCAACCACTGCTAGTGCACAGAAAGGAAGAAAAATTGCAGTCTTGGAAAGACAGTCCCTTCCTCCTCCCTGTACTTCTGCATTGGGAGAATATGCCCTCTGTGTACCTTGCCTTTCAGCAATAATTGGCTTAAAGGGTTTGCAATTTGCAGTTGGCAAGACGAATGCAAAGGAGAAATGGACTGAATGTAGCATGGAATGGAAATTGTTTCAAACTAACAGTCTACTATGGTATGGCCAAGCTCATCATTTCAAACTAAGGGATGCATATATGGTTGGTAGCATAACTATTTGCCATTGTAAAAGAAAAGAAAGAAAAAAAGATTTTTCCAGTAAGAGGAAAAATATCTCACATAGATGTTTTCCCATTTTTAATACAGCTTTTTACAATAGCGTCCTTGGAAAAGGACAGCAGCTGCTGAAAGGTCATAATCCCAGATTCCTCATTTTTATTTATCCAACTGGTATTAAAGCAGAAACACCTTTAGCCCTCCCATTAGCAAAGTCATAAACAAAATATACAGTATAGGCTTTCTCTGAATTATTTTGTAAAGCTTATTCTTGACTTTAAAGTTGTAAATTATATGAATCATCCAAATAATGATTGACATAAATATTGTGTAAGGGAAAATATTATTGTTACTGGAAAAAAAGCAGAAATGCAGACATTTGATGTCACTGTGATTAAACACTAAACTACTTAGCAAAAAAAAAAAGTTTGAAGCAAAGGCAGGAATGGTAATTTTTTTAAAAAAAGCTTTTGTTGTTATTGTTTAGTTGCTAAACATTTTTAAAATGCATACAGATGAAGTCCATCATTGTTATCTGGATGGCTAATGGTTGAGTGAATGTCAGGTATGTCAGCTCTGCAAGATAGTCTAATATTATAATGCCCATTTTGCAGGTAGGTAGTACAACGTCCTGCAAAGTTATCTAGGACTGTTATTCAGGTACCTGGTATGCTACTTTATTTTAAGGGAAATGTAGTGGGACAGCTGGAACTAATTGTAGTATAAAGCAAAGACTCTCTCACGTATCCATGTAATTTTCAAAGCACTGATATGGAAATAATTTACCATTATTCCTGTTTTTATTATTTATTTTCCAAACTAGTCTATAGCCATGGAATTTTCTGGTAGCTTCCCATCTAAGTATGACCCAGGTCCAAGCTTATTTAGGTTTCTGACTATTGATATACAGTACTAGACTGTAGCAGTGTAATTTACTGAGGACTGGAGAGGTTGCTAGGGTAAATAATATCCAGGTTGCAATTTTTTTTTCTCCTACTTCCTGGAAGGGGGCCTTTTCTCCCTTTAGGAAATCTGGATGTTGAAAAAGTTTGGTTGATGGCTGCTTAGATTTTAATATCTTGTCTCAAATTGTAAAGACTTCTATTGTGGACATATTAAATTTCTTGTGGGCCACCTAGAAGAAATTAGATGAATTAACATTGCATTAAGGAAACCAAAGAAGTTTTTTCTTTCTTTATCAGATCTATGCCCTCCCTTTCTTCCCCCCAAAAACATTTGAGGGAATTAGCAATTACTTAACTTAATTGATCAGAAACTTCTCTGCCTAATCTGTATTGATCACCAGTGCATTTTATTTCATCTCAGGCACAATTATCAATTGCTATTCTAGGATTTGAACAGTTTTCTCAGCTTTCAGTTTTTGAGGATTCTACCTACAGGTAGAAAAAAATATTGTGTGGATGCTGTGTTTACCCACTGAAAAAGCATATCTAGCAGGGGTATCCAAAAGTGTAATAAAAACAAGTTAGGACACAACAGTTTTCACCTGTTTTTATATGTAATGTACATAAAAACAGTTATACCATTGTGTCCAAAACTTGACTTTTCTTGTCATCCTGTGAACCCCCCCAAAATCGAGTACAGTTTAGCAATTTCTCAAAGTCATTCCTACCCATTTTATACATAGATCTGCTGCCCAAGCTGTAATTTCTAGTCCTACTTTATATTGCAAAGCAATTATTTGAAACTGATTAGGTTTTTAGAATTATTATTCCAGTATAAATTTCATTAGTGTAATATAAAAGGTACATGATGCAGAAGTTATATCAGATTTTTTATAAAACAAGTGACCAGTCAATAAAGTGAATGCCAGACAGTACCCAAACATCCATTTCTCTCTGTCCCTTTTGCAAAACATCACTCGTGCTATATGGAAAATGTTTGCTAGTTTATCCAGAGTAAAGGGAAGAGCTGCATTGCAAGAACTGTAAACCCCTCTATAGGAATGGAGTTAATCTGATGGTTGCCTAAGATTCTACAAGTACAAATGTAGAGTATTTAGATACAAAGTGAGCAAGGATGCTTCAAATCTGGCATGAGCACTCTTGCTTCCACATGTCAGCTGTTTCTTAAAGAAGATGGGCTTTTCCCTCAGGATGTATTGAAGTTCCCCATGTTCAAGAAAACACATTTAAAGTAAAGAAGCCTTAAGAGGCCATGATAAGAGACAACGTACATTCATATCTTATCATTGGCTCCTTAATATCTCCTTAATCCAAACATGTCTTTTCCTAAGCCCAGGCAACAGTAACCACTCCCTCAACTTTCCTTTCTTGGTATAATTATATATTGCACTAATGCTTATTATTTAATAATTTGTGCACTGTGTAGTATAAACTGATATCTTATCTGTGGTCCTTTCATTTGCTACTGAATTTGTGGATCAAGGATTTGTATTTTCATTGCATTAATCTAAAATGATTTTCCCTCATATTTTCCTCTCCAGCTTTTCTTCCCAACATGATCTCCAGGAGAACTGGTCAAATTGTGCTAATCAATAATATCCAGGGGAAACTGGGTATTCCCTTTCATGCAGCCTGTGAGTTTGTGAATATAACTTTTCATTTATTTTAATTTCTGGGTAATTAATGTGAAACTCATGGTCCTCCAATTAGAATCCAAAACTCTAGGTGAACCTCAGAGCTCCTCTGAATCCAGCTGTTATTAAGATAAAGGCAAAGAACTTTAGAGTTTCACCAAGTAAGAACAGCCCTCAGTTCTGCCACATGCTATTCTCAGAGTTCTTCTGTATTTATCAGAAGTCACAGATGGACCTGATCATATGAATCCACATATTACAGATACAATGCCACTGAACAGTCATTTTAGTCATCTGAGTGGCCCATTTGTATGAAGGCAAAATGAAGTTTGCCTGATTTTGGTTAAGTCTAGTTAAGTGTACAGTAGTTGTAAGCTATAATTTAGAGTATGGTGCAAACTCAGTCCATTGTGGCTTATTTAGTGAACCACTTTTATATACATCATAGTGCAGCATGATGTGCGAAACTTGTCATTACTTTCTATTAGTTCCTGTCTTAATTGTAACTTCAACTTTCATATGAAATTTGTGTCTGCTGATACCTTTCATTGTGTAGGTTATCAGATTGCTTTGTTTTGTTTTTTTGCTGAAATTACTGAGGATAATGGATGGATTAAGGAATCACAAAGGGACATATAGACAGTCTCATTAAGGTGCTACCCACAAGTCCAGCAGTACAATGTATTGGCTTAAATTGTGATTCTCCCACCAATGAATCCAATTCTATCACAGGCTGGAAAATGTACTAGTCTTATTTAATGCAGGTCAAGGTAAAGAGATTGGTAGATTCCCTTGGCTTCATTTTCCCTCCCACCAAATGTAATGGGAAAAATAATTATTTTCCTTAATGTGGAAAGTGGGAGAGTTTATTTATTGTAAACAGATGCTTGGAATGGTAGATTTAGCTACCTGTCAGACTATCCAGCTAACATATAGCAGGAATTGGGAAGGGCATGGAGAGAAGCAGGAGGGAGTTTACATGAAGCTCCTGCTAAATGCAGCTCCTCCTCCAAACCTAGGAACCATCAGTTGGGTGAGCAAGAAGACCAGCATTGAATTTATGACCAGCAGCCCCGCAAAAGTAACCAATGGAATATTGTGATAGGCTTGTGCCTAATAACAATCATTACGTTGACATCTAGCATTGCCCAAATGGAATGGAGCAGGCAAAATGTCATCACACTCCCCTCAAGTATTATAAATAATAGTAGTAAATTGTAAAAACTGGAAATGAAGCTGCATAACACTAGTTTTGAGACATTGAATGGTCAGATGACAGTCCTGGCACTTGTGTGCAAGTCTTCAGAAATAAAAATAGTAAATATAGTAAAAAAAAATGACCCAGGTGAACTACTAGTGCCAGCTAGCAGAAGCCTGCTTTCTATCCTGCTTTACACTGCCTTCAGTATTGCAGAGGGTTAGCACTTTTTTAGAGAACACGATTTCTGTATTTATTGACACAAGTTGAGTCTTCTTTCGGAAAAGTACTAAACTTGTGTTTTTGAGGAGCTAGCATAAGACCTGACAAGTGCTACGGCAAGCATGGTTATGGAAGCAGATGTTTTGGTGGAAGCCAGGAATCTGGTCTGTTCTGCAGCATAAGCCAAAAAAGAAATGAAGGGCAGTCTCCAGCAACCAGAGAAGGGAGCCTGCTTGAAGCAGCATAAGGAATCCAGTGCAAACCAGGCAGATCTCAATTACTTACTGCATCAGCAATCATAACACCAGTGAACTGTGCCAGATTTAATCCAGGACAAAGACTGTTTGGGAGACGAGAGAAAATACTTCTCTGAAACTAGTAGAGATAAGAACAGCTTTAAGCTGCCTCAGGTATGGGCTGGAGATAAGATGATTGCAGAAAAAAACCCAAAAATGCCAGTTTCCATGGCATGTTAAAGAAAAGTGAGGAAGCACCTAGAATAAACCTATTTTGTAAAAAAAAAAACAGAGCTTATACAGTATTTTATTTCTGTTCTCGGTATAAGTGATGATGAATCCAAACGTTAGAAGAGCGAATGTGGACGGACGGACAGACAGATGGACTTACAGAGGGATGAATAGATGAATTATTGAATGGATATTTGGATGGATGAATATTTGGAGATAATATTATATTATGTTTCTTACATTAATCTCTCTCTCTCTCTTTGATTTGCACCTAGATGCTGCTTCAAAGCATGCTGCTCTGGGTTTTTTTGATTGCTTGAGAGCAGAACTGCAGGAATTTGGTGTTTGTGTCAGTACTGTGACTCCAAGTTTTGTACGTTCTGATCATAATCAATTACAGTCTATGAACTGGGAAGCCTCGACATGGAAATGTAAGTTGTTCACACTAGGATGGGCAACAGAACACAAGCAGAACTAAAAGATAAAAATACCGAAGGCTGAAAACAAAGATGATTTAGACAAATAATTTGTTGACAAAATTCAAAATTGCCAGTCTTTTGAGACAAAGATTTGGGATACATTTCATCTAAAGAATCCAGTATCATCAAGCTTTGATTTTCAAAACTGTGACTGGTGATTTGTAGTGGTGATTGTAAGACAACACATTCAAATCCCTTAACTAGAAACACACAACATACTTTTTTACTTTAAAAAAAATATTGCCATTCATACATATTTTTTAATTATACTGTTAATGGATATGGACAAACCAGTTATAAAGTATTGAGCAAAGCCATTACTACTTGCTCCTAGAACAGTAAACAACATATTGGCCATGAACAACTACTGCATCATGAGTATCATAAAGTGAATGTTTCTTCCATCCTTGTGGTGAATAATGCAAATCCCTTCCTAACATGGCCACTAGCCTTTTAAAAAGAAAATAAAATCCTGCCTTTGAAATGTAGAGTTAAAAGTAAAGCAGAATATGTCCTTTGTTTTGTAATATTGGAGTTGTTTTTAGCATTTTTTTAAATTTTGGGTGTTCTTTTTATTTTGTAGTCTGTTA
>JANHZU010004418.1:19887-36068 GCA_032468055.1 Acrochordus granulatus
CTTTCCCAAAATACCGCCCGGCTCGTGGTTCTATGGTGTAATGGTTAGCACTCTGGACTTTGAATCCAGCGATCCGAGTTCAAATCTCGGTAGAACCTCAGCCCCCGCAGGAGCCTTTTAAGGAGGCGGTTTACCCTTTTGGATCTCAGTTGTTACTTGAGAGTACGGAAATGTGCCTTTTTTAAAAAACAAACAAACACCCCTTTACAGGGTTTGGTCCTTTGCTGGCCGCTGCTTAAATTAAAGACGATGTCATTGCAGGGTGCCGAAAGGCATGCACCGCAAGTAGCCGCGCCTGATGAGAACTATCTAGGGGGGAAATTGGCTGCCGTACTGATTCAGACATAGCTTTCGGCAGACAAAGGGATGTTGGCCCGGGTTTCTTGGCGGGGGGTCCCTCAACGCAAGCCACGATCTTCTGCAGGCTGCGTGACGGCGCCCGGAAAGGAGCACGCCGGGCTTAATTAACGCCGGGCGTGCGCGCCGGTGGTGGCTGTTCCCACCGCTCTGACCCTGCTGACGGGCGCGTCGTTAGGAGAGGTTCGGCGATCTTCTGATGTAGCTGTAATTATCCGCAGGATTAGGGTGGATTTCTGCCTGAAGACGCCTTCCCTTTTAACGCAGGGAGAAACATTTTCACTGAGCAAGGACCACCCGGAAGCAGAAACAGAAAAGTCTCTTGTGACTTTCTCTTTACTGGGATTTAATTAAAGTCGGTGCATTCTTGGGAAGAATGAGTAATAAGCTTCTGCCTGACTTCCAGAAGCCGGGCTATTTAGCGGCTTACTCGTCAAGAACACCCAAGTATGCACCGTAGCAGCCTAAAGCAGAATGCAGCCCAGGTATCCTTAGTTGGCATCTTTGTTTATGAATCCAGCTAATGATCAGATCGGGTTAGAGAGGATGACTTGGGCCAAATCTCTGAATTTTCCTGCTAAATAGAAAGGAAAGCCAGTGTTTCTCAACTTAATTGTGGGTAGATTGCAATTCCCAGAGTTCCAGGTTTTGGGAGCTGCAGTCCACCCACCTTCAAGTTGCCAAGGTTGAGAAACAGTGCAGTAGGCTCAAAGACTTTGAGTATGTTTTTGATGCAGAGCCCACCCTAGAGACTTCTACCACGTTCTGAATTTAAATTTAAACCACACTTAACAACTGCCTTGCTTAGCAACAGAAGTTCTGATCCCAAATGTGGTTGTAAGTTGAGGATTACCTGGATCCCACGATCTAATCTACTTTAGCAAATCTCAAATAAAGCTAAGGAGGGTCAAACCTAGTTAATGTTGGAATGGGAGATAAGCACAAAGCCCAAGACTCCATTTCTGTGTTGTTACTAAGTAGAAGACTACTCGGATGCATCTAGAAGACACAAGGAGTTGAACTCATCTCAAGGCAGGCTTTACTTAAGTAAAATCTAAGTGACAGTGACTCTTACTAGGTAATTACCATTTCAGTTATGGAAATTTTATATTTTTTTCTTTTGTTACATTTTATTCTTGCTACTCTAAGAATAAAAACCTCATTTTTTTTTTGTTTGCATCATGTCCATCTTTGGTTTCAGAAAAGGACAACTCTACCTCCATATTTTCTTCCTTCTTATTCCTCAACTCTTGCATTTTCTTCCACTGTTATTCCAATGCATCCTCAGCATTCCTGGATTTTATTTTCTCCCATCACCAAGATTGCCTCAGAGGAAACCAAACTAAACTGAACTTTACCGGACTACAGATTATGTGGATGCATTGTTGAAAATTCTTCCTCTTCATACTCTGCAAGAGTTTTGTGAAGTGCCCGGATTTGAATTGTGAATTTTGGGAGAAGAGCAGATTCTGGAAAGGAAAGGACAGGAAGTGTTTGTTTCATGAGAAATGGCAATCTATGGCCCTGCAGATATTGAATCACAAACTACATCTGTGGTCACACAGCAGGCTATTAGATGTTGTAGCTCAGCAACTTATGGAGGGATACCAGGTCCATCAACAATGAAATGAGAAACACGTAGGCTGTGTCAAAGATTGAAACTTTCAGCTTTTGGGCACCTTACAAAGGTAAAGGTTACTCCTGCCAGTCATGGCTGACTCTAGAGGGAGATGCTCATCTCCGTTTCCTAGCCAGCCAGCATTTGTCCAAAAACACTTCTGTGGTCACGTGGCCAGCATAACTATATGCTGAGGTGCACAGATGCCATTACCTTTCCCACTGAAGGTGGTACCTATTTATTTGCATTTTTACATGCTTTCAAACTGCTAGGTTAGCAGGAGCTAGGCAGACATTGGGAGCTCACTCCAATACGCAGCAGCGCTTGGGCCTTGAACTTGAGCCACTGACCTTCCAGTCAACAAGCCGAGCGTCTTAACCTCACAGATACCATGTGCCCTTTGAGCAACTTATCTACAATAAAATCAAAAAGTGACAACATACTGAGAAAACTGAACTTTTTTTAAAGTGAAAGAATTAGGCAATGCCTGAATATGAATCACCTTTTAACTTGAAGTTCAGGCTAAATGGTCCTCCAAGTACTCTTCCTCTAATTGTCTCTATTCATTCACTTACTTTTACCATAGATCTATTAACTTCAAAAAACAATAGGATGTATCTACTGGAGACCGTTCAGTATTCATGGTTTCCACAAAGGTCATTACAGCAAATTAGGATAGTGATCTTAATGTATCAGATACACAGCTGACAGAATGCTAAATATTTCTAATAGATCATAATCTTGAACTTAAATGTTTGATAATAATGCAAAGATCAGAAAAAGAGCTAGCTTCAAGTAAGTCCCATGGGTCATCTAAAGTATATGCTTCCAATCTTCTACTCTAGATGAACTTAATTTAAACTCTTCCTTTAAGGATATTTGCTGAGAAGTTTGTAGATTATTATGGTCAACAGGTTTATGAGGTAAATGATTGTTATGTCTAACAGATTTTATAGTCATGGCCATCTACAGCTCATATTTTGCTTAGCCAAAGATCCAGCATACTGACATTTCATATCTAAAGACTTTACTTTTTTATGAGTATTAATATGTTAGAAATGGAAAAAGGGTACTGTCTATTTTCCAATATGGAAAAGTATCATGACCTACATAGAAAGCAAGCTTCATCCAGTCTACTGTACACCTTTTCCTATCAGGAAACACATGCATCATTAAGAATGAGCCTACTTTCTTTGATTGGGGATACCTTACAATAAGGACAGGAAGATCCAAGCACCCCTATCCTATTTCTGTGGTGCCTGAAAAACTGGCAGACTGCAGTGCCATGGATGTGAGATGCAAGGACAAAGTGCTTGAATCAGTGATACGACTTTTCTATAATCCTTGATTTACATTGAGCAGCTTCCATTTTGGTATCAAAAAGCATTTTTCCTCCGAACATAACAAACACAATATATGGGAGCTAATGCTGACAGAGTATTTTGAACATTTGGGCCTGTTTATTTAAACATCTTTACTGATATTCATATTTTTCAAAGCCTACCATGCACATACATTACAAGCAGTTAAAATATGTGTAACACCAAGTTATGAAATAATGGCTGTGCATGCTTTGAAAATGATCCAGGATACATACTTTAGACTTTGCATGAACTTAGCATCTCCCCACTATTCATTATAGCCATGTTTTTATTCAGGTTTCTATACAAGCCTGCAAAAAGATGAATTAAATGCATTACTAAGGCTCTTAAAAGACCCATTAATCTGCATTAGTGATATGGCTACTTTAATGAAGAACAGAGAGATTATGTATTTTCTCAAGTTCCAAAACACTTCTGAAGTATTGTCAGAATATATAATAGCCATAGTATTTAACATAATGTTGTCTATTTGTATATACAAACACAGAAAAGTGGAATAACAAAACTAGAATTGAAAAAAAAAATCTCCAGGCAACTCAATGAACAACTCCCCCTCCCACAACTAAAAATAAATTATATTGTCACCATAACTTGAATATATTGAAAACTGTTTCTGTGCTTTTTCCTTGCTTCAGAAATTTAGGCATTCTTGGGCACATTCATCCAAAATTTGTTTTCAATTGCATAACTGGGAATGTTGAAGATATACTTAGAAACGACCAATATTTTTCACTCAAAAAAGAATGTTGTTTTAATAAAAAAGCTAACTGTGCAATGTGTAAGCCCATCCTTGGTATCTTAATGGGTTGATATACTTGGACATCAAATGTTATAAAAAGTAGCATGAGAATGTCCTTTTTTAATTTTAATGCAGAACATGAAAATTAAATTTAAAATTAATTTTAATGCAGCACATTAAAATTAAACATAATTTCAAACATAAAGTCAAACATAACTTCAGCTACTTTAAATTCCTTTCCTCCATGCAGATAAATTTTAGTGTTTATTTTTACTCTGGTATCCATTTTATATTACTGTTTTCTTGTTGCAAAGACATAATGAATTTAGGCATGCAGTTTAACAGCCCAATCCATATGTACATAAAATCTCCCCATACTTACACTCTCTATGCCAAAAAGCAAATCTATTTATGATCACTAGGTTTCCTGTATCTCTTCACTGTTCAGCTATTTCTGGGTAAAAATTCTATGCCTTTGTTGGGAACTACGATACCTCTAAACCCTCGAAATCTGAAGGTTAGGTTTTCACAACAAACAACTTAAAAGTCCTAATCACCCTATTTTATGTATTCATGTAATGGTAATTTAAGCACCACCAAGATTTTGGGATTCTCAGTGAAATCACATCTAAGCTTACTCATATTAGGATAAGAAAATCTAACTAAAAGAAAACATGGGACAGGCCAAAGGCATCAGAGATTCAAAGAATTTAAGAATCTGACAAAAGAGCAAAAGAATCACCAATTTTTGTAGCATTGTTTTTTCTTCCTAAGCAGAGCATTCAAGTGGATATTTTTGTTTATCTGTTTGAGAGAGAGATGATTCACAATGGGGGAATATGGATTAACATTACAAAGTTGGAGCATAAGAACTGCTGATCATTTTCTTCACTGAGTATGTACTGAAAATTCATGCATTTGAATATTGGGCAGACAGTTCTTAAAATACAATCCTATAATGTCTACTAAAAAATCTTGCTCACTGAGCATTTGCTCCGAGGGAGAGCAACCCTCTTGGCTAAATGCTGAATGAACTACTAAGATATGACATCACATGCTAATGAATAGTAAATACATATTCAGCATATGATCAATTGAGAGAAGTCTTATTCTTGTTTCCCTTCTTGTAATTCTACTCCCAAGTGCTGATTTATTCCAATGACATTGGCAGTGTAATGCTGGAATAAAAGGAAATGAACCTTCAGGTCTTTGCCTGCTCCAGCACAGAGTAACCAGTTGTGAATGGAACTCTCTATAACTGATGAATAGAACTACAGCCTTCACCACACATTAAGGCATTTCTCTTCATTATCTACAGTACCTTCTTTAGAGAGATCATCACTGACTGATCTATTATCAGGATTAAAATTTAACAAGTCCCAGAAAATCCTAAAAACAAAGTGTTTCTAGGAAGAAGTCATGAATTTTTCTTTCCTGAAACATCTCACAGAACTTCAACAGTAGGCAGATTTAAAGTATTATGGTACATCTACTTTTTAAATTAGGTCAACCCTGTTTCAAATATTTTGGTTCTATAATGTTTGCCTTTATTTTAGCTTCTCCTCTGCATCTTTGATATAATTATTTTATCTGCACTTACAGTATACTTTGCCTACTCAGGATTCACTAATTCACCCATTACTGATCTCCCAAATATAGTTTTGAACCTGGAGGACTTTACCAGGTTGTCTTGAGGGCCAGGTTCCCAATACTCTCAAGAAGAAAGCAATGCCAGTTAAGTGGGAGCAAAATGACCAAATAAGAACATCACTTCCAGCAGAGAGCAATGTTCCTTCTGTTCTCTTAGACTAATTCAAACAGGCTTTCTTTCTACCATGATTAAGAAAACAAGCCTAATACACTAGACACCATATCTCTGGTAGGTAGTTTTCATCATATTTTGGTGTCTTTCTATATTTGGTAATAATATGAAGTCTTAAATAAGTGATAAACTTTAACATGAAATCATTCTGAGCACATCTATGGTACTGGATTCCTAGCACATAGGCCTTGTATACCGAAGAGTCAGCACTGAAATATTTTGTAGCAGGCCATGATTTTCTTTACAATTCACCTTAACAGGAACTGGAGAGATTTGCTGTTTCCTAAAAAATAGCCAGGCTACAGTTCTATTTAAATAAAGATGCACCACATTTACGCTGAGAGTAGCTGCATTTTGACTGCACAACCCCAATAGAGGAACAAGGGCAGTTCCAGTTCTGAGCATGCTTCACAGGTTTCTGCCTCTGATCTCAGTTGCATAGTATAGGTGTACCAGTGCTGCAGGTCCATCAATCCTGATGCAAGTCTTATAATCTGATTGGTCACCATTTGATATCATAATTGTTAGCAGCTGTTTTTTCCATGCTGTATTTAGTATGCAAAGATTCCTGGGTTTTGATGGACTCCATCCCTTCTAGCCATTCCTGATAAAGTTTCTGCACATGCCCATTGGTTTCAGGTCTCTGGACAGGGACTGTGGCATACACATCCTCCATCTGTTTGAGAAGGGCCTTATCTGGTTTTCCATCTTCAGTCTGGGCCTGACCATTTCCATTTAAACAACCTACAAATCAATGGCCAAAAACAAAAAGAAAATTAGTTTACTTAAACAGAGAAAAATATTGAGTGGCAGTTATCCACCATGATTCTGTATGGCCTATATTCATGTTCATTTATCCTGCCTCTGATATCCCTGGATGTACACATGAACAAATAGAACTTCCCACCTAAAATCTGGTATATGCAGTTCCAGACTGCTGATCTAGAATCAACACTGGCAACATTAGAGGGTTTAATTATGTCTGTAATTTTTTAATTGCATACAGAAATGTAGAAGAAGTCTCAGATTTAGTGGTTACCTCCAGGACAGGCTAAAACTTCAACAAAGTGGTAGGAACATTTTCCCTTTTTCAACTTCAGAATCATATTCTGGATGTTTCGAAAGCCATATGCTGCTGCAAAACGTAGCACTGTCTCACCATCCTTTTCTAGAGTAACCTCCTGGAAGTCTTTGTTTCTGAAAAGACAGGAAAAAAAGATTTCTGGTTGGTCTCACACAAAGCAAGCAAGTGAAGGAATAGTGATAGGATTTCCTATCATTTCTGGCCATTAGATTTCTATCATATCTAATGGCCAGAAATGCTTTCTACCAATTTTATTTGCTGGTATAAAGCCACTTTTTGCTGTTCATTTTTAGATGGAAGAGAATTACTCTCTCCAAACTGCTTCAATTGTTGATTTGTTTTATTGATTTAGGACAGCCTATTAATGGCTGATGTCTTAGTAGATAAAATAATGGGTATTTCTTCTCTGTAAAAACATGGGGAATACTGGCACTGCAGTGATACCAGTTCTTTCCTGCCTGGTCCTGCACTGGTTCATCATGTTCTTTTCAGATTAATATAAGGAGCTGTTTTCTTAATTCTTACGAAAAATGAAACATTCAATCTTTTTCCCCCAAAAATTGACTGTAATTTTATTATGACTGATGTTACTATGACTAATTTTATTTATGTCAGTCTTCATAAAGAGAGGCTAAAAACTTTTAAAAAGAGTTCATGGTCTTAGACTTTCATTGCAAGGAACAGCTTCTCTCTCTCTAATTCAGTACTGCTTCACCATCCAGGCAAAGAGCCCAGACTCTCAAGGCGCAGAAAGTGTCCTTCTGTACTGGCTTCCCCTTTGGAATTGCTGTGCCTGAAGACATCTTCAATTCAAGGGTCACATCTTTTCAAAGTTCATAGGACTTAAACACTGCTTTAAAGAACAGAAATAAGCAACAGTTGATAAACAGTTGCATACTTTCTGCACAGTGTTTTATAAACAGTCTAATACTGACCCATGAAGACTTGTACACAAAACAAATTTATAACTAAGATCAGATCAAGGCTGCAAGAAAATATTATTGCCAATAAAGCAGCCTAGCCTTTGTGAAGCTGCACTACTTTAAGCTGTACTGTCTTTCCAAAGGCATTCTGAAAATCATGCAGCTTTACAAAGACAGCTCAGTTTTATGAAGGTTCATTGAAGTTCTGGGCTGCTTGCTGGCCTGTAAGGCAGGGTGCAAGGTGGCCAAAAGGGCATATTGAAGGGTGGGGGGAGGAGATAGGCAGGTGGGGATGGTTGGAGGTAGTCCCTTAATTTGTTAAAATTCAGGGCTAGGAGGATCCAAGCTAGAATGGCTTGGCTGCAATGGGGAGTGACTGCACCAACTTACATTTCCATCCTAAATTGGTACAATTACATGACATTTTGTTTTACAACTGCATTGATTTACAAAAGCAATCCTGTTCCTAATTATTGTTGTAAGTTGAGGACCACCTATATGTGTAACTTGAAAAGTAGCTCTTTTCTCTTTCTGTTTAAGGCTACCTATTTTTAATCAAGCAACTTACTTTAATACTTTGTACGTGAGCTCCTTCACTTCAGTGTTAAACAACTCCCTGGCAGCATGTTTAAATATATGTTCAAGGTAACCATCTGATCTTCTTCCATCATGCCGATTTAGCTCTCCTTCTTTTATGCCACCAAACCTGGTAAGTAATAAGGGAACAGTCAAGAGAAGGAAAACCAAGATCATTTTGTATAAATGGCAATCCTGGCATTTCTTAACTCAGGACCCTTAAACGTGCCTGATTATACTCTATATCACTTCCAGGCAAGAGGCTGTTACTGGCTGAGAGTTTATAGGAGCTGTACTGGGAGAGTTTTAGATTGGAGAAGGATGGATTGTAGACTTTAGTAAATATTTGTGTATCGACAGTTGCAATATGCTACTTAGCCATAATCAGGAAACCAAAAACTCTGCCATCCATGGTCATATTATGCAGATACATACATCTGTTAGCCCTTTGCTTGGATTAAACAACTGTTGTTACATGTACAAAACCAAATTTGGAAGGACAGCATATAAATTTTAAAAATAACCAATATCAAAGATAACTGAAGTTGTGAATGGTGTTTGAGATTCATCTTGCATCCATTTGATCTTGTATGAATATCTTGTCTTCCCTGATTGTTTGGTTTCCTGTAGACTAACTTACATATACTGTCAAAGACAATATATCTAAGAAGATGGGTGATGGATTATGAAGACCTGCACCATAGTATAAACCTTAGATTTTAAGGCAACACCAAAAAATTGCATTCTTGCCATAATCAACCAGCAGTCTGTCTTCTGAAAGGTGTTACTATCTCCAAACCACACAATATCCTACAGTGAGAAGGCATCCACTTATGTGCTATGATAAACATTTCATTGTTTCTCCAGCACTTGCATCTCCAGGACAGGCCCAGCATCAGCTCTACATAGCAGAGACTATGTGTCCCAATACTGTATTTTGGGCATGCCACTCCATCGTTTCTACAAATAGTACAGCAGTAATTATTGCTTCTGCACTATGAGTGAGTGCATATGGTATTGTAATTATCAGAGGTTGTAGATTGTACACATGTTTAGAAGCTCACATTAGCAGCATTCAACCTATCTGGCAACAATACTTTACTTGGACACCGTACCAGTGTCACCTACTCATGTATTGGAGGGAGGGAGGGAGAAGCTACTGGCTGCCTCATCCTTTTCTTCTTGTGACTGCTGGTGAAGAAGATGAAGGGGAGAAGAAAGTTGGCTGATACTTTAGTTCTGCCAAAGGAATCTACAGGATAGCAGACAACAGAGATGATAGAGAAGGTAGACAGCACAGTCCAAAGCTACCCAAACTTGACCAGGATCACTGAATACATAATTAGGTTTTATTAGGATGGCACACTGAATCAAACCAACTTTTAACAGGATCACTGCTTTACATAGTATAGAAATGTGAAGGCCATAATAATTCATACTTATGTTTCTGAAATGCTTTCATCTGAAAGAGATGCATGAAGTGATTTCTTTTATGAAAATCATCCAAAGAAAAGCTCACCAAAGCTACTTACAAGGTATCAAAGGACACTTCATTTATTTCTCTCAATGATATTTTTCTTTCCTCCATCATTTGGAAGACTTCACCTAAGGAAGAAAACATTCTTAAATTTATGACAAGGCCACTAAAAATGAATGAGAATTAATCCTCCAGAGAAGTACTTCACTACTTTCTTTTTTTGCCTTGGACAGTTTTTTTTAACTCTTGTATCCGGACAATACTTTTCAGAGTCCCTGAAGAGCTTCCATCCAAATATTAATCAAATCTGATTTTAGTTAGCTTCAAAAATCAGCCAAATTCAGCTAGAAGTTAACTATCTTCTAAGGCCTTTTAAATCTGTCCTGTTGCATGTTCAGGACATCAGAAAAATAAAGAACCATCGAGCCTAGCATTTTGACAATAAATCTAATACCTTTGAGAAGCCTACTGAGGCAGTGGATTTCATAATGTGAAAAAGTATTTTCTTTGATCCATCACAAATCTACCACCAACCAATTTCACTGGGAACCCAAATATTATTTTAAAAAAGGGAAGTTTTTTTTCCAAATTTCCAAAGTATTATTCCTTAAAAAAATCTTAAATGTTTCCATCTTTTTTCATAGAGAAGAACTTCAAATAGATCCCTTTCATCCTTACAGCTGCCTTTTCTGCATCTTTTCAAAGATGTAAAATCCCTTCTAAGACAGGCAGCCACCATATGGGCACCCCATAAAACAGTATCAAGAAATTATTTAAATTTTCGGTCCTTCCCATTTTCAGTCCTTGTGCTAGGAATTTCCTTTCTTTTGCTACTTCTGCATTATACTTGGATATTTTCACATAGTTACTCACTGTAATTTTAAAATCTCTTTTTCTTGGTTGAACATATGCCAGTTTCCCCTTTTGCACTTAAGTTGTATTTCATTTGCTATGTGGTTCATGCACTTCATATACTTCCTTTGCAGTTTATATTACCTTTCCCACCCATGACAGTGACAAATGTATTTTCTCACTTAATTAACTCAATATATAAATGGTATGGGAATATAGCTGCAGGATAATAGACAGGTATCTAATACAATGTATTGCAGAATAACTAATGTACAAAAAACTATGACTTTAAAATTAATGGCATGGTCCAATCAAGGTCAAATCTAGATTTATAGTATTATAAACTTTGGGGATCTCTTTCCTTTCATCAAAATGGCCTGCTTCATTTTCTACACTCTCATGACAATATCTCAGAACTATCAGTTGGGCTCCCAGGGAAGTCAGAAGAAGGTCGTGTAGTGGAATGTGCTTAATAACTACAGAAAGAAAGGGATTCTGACTCATATCACTGTGAAACTGAAAATTATGTTCTCATTGCCCCCAATAACAAATCATGATTCATTAGTAGTCAAGGGCAATAACAATATTTTGGCACTTGAGATAAAAATTATACAAGACTTCAGCTTTCAGTTTGTTAAAACTAGAAAAAGAATAAATTAGAAACCTTATACTGCCCTTGGAAAGCTGAAAAATGTGAACATTATCATAATATTTCCCAATGTAAACTTCCATCTCATCCTGTCTGCCAATCTTTCCCCCCTTCTCTTAAAATGCCCAATCGTATTTACACAGCCAACCTTAGTGCTACATGACTGTATGTTCCTTCCAATATCTTTGTTAAAATGAAAGACAACTAAGGTATATTGTAAAGAAAATACCTACTTGATGTTAAAACGCAATCTACATCTTGAGAGTTATACAAATGGGTATAGAAGTCTTCTCGTAATGCTTCTAACTTCTTGTCATAACAAGGGGCCACAATGATGTGGAAAATTTTATCAGGGGATAAATTCTGACAGAAAAAGACAAAAAAGAAAATACATTACACTCATACACAGCAACATTTTTTCTGAAAGCCTTTCTTACAGAATTTGGATTTTGTGGACTTCTTGGTGTCCTCTGAGCTTGATTATTTGCTTTGCTCATTACCCAACGAGCATCAGCCCTACATAAGCAAAGCAAGCAAATAATCAAACTCAGAGAGCACCAAGGATTCCACAGTTCAGCACTGAGCTACAAATATTCTCTTCTATTGGAATCTGGATTTTATTAGATTGGAAATCAGATTCCCTTGTTTACCCTGGTTGGCCTTCATATTTGTTCCCCTATGCTTTTTGATATATGGCTTGCTTGAGAACCGTCTACCTTGAAGAGGCAGTGTATATATGGAAAAGTATATAAAATGAAATCCCCTCCTCCAGGGGCTGGTGTACTGGACTACAGCATTTGAGATCCAGAACAATTTATGGCTTGCAGTTTTATTATTGTTGTAAACTGCCTAGAACTGTGCTCTATCATGGAGGCCATACAAACCTTTTAAATAAATAGTAGCAATCTAGCACTCTAAATTCCGCTCTAAATTGAAGGCAGAATAGTAAGGGTCATCAAAGGATTCCTGCTCTGCAACTCAGACCTTGGCATTACAGGATTTAATGTACAGTTGAGTTCCATGGTCTTTGCTTATACAGGACATGTGATCCTGGAATGCTGGCACCAAAACCTTCCAAGGAGCCAAAATATAGTAGATAAGAACTGGCAAATCACTGAAAAAAGTGAATAAAATTACTGTGCTGCCCCTTAGCAAGAGGATTTCACACGCACATTCTAACATTTAACATTAAGGTGACTAGTAGCAAGGGATAAAGCCTATCTGCATTGTCCAGGAGCACAAGCTGATGTGATTCCAGGTTGACTTTAAAAGTTTGTATTTACTGGAAGTAAAGTCTAACTTTGCTAAATAGACAAAAGCTTTTTTAAAACGATCCCAGAATCTAAGATCCTCATGTGAAAAGACCATTTTGATCTCAAATACAGTTAAACCCCCAGATCAAAAACTGCAAACCAGTACCTGCTGTCTGGCAAAATAATTCTTCACAAGGGAACCCATGATCTGTTGGGGTGACTTTGCAGTGCAAATATGTGGAATCACCATACTGGGAAGGACTCTCTCTGCATACTGGATCCAACCTAGAAGGAAGAAACAGAATTAGCAAAAGAGGAATTGAAGCAGGTGAAATATTCCTAACTGAAAAAGTTAAAATTTAAGTAAATTAAAAAGACAAACACAAAGCAACATTTTAAAAATAGCGTATACTTGTATTATGATGATGAATGTATACCAAAGAATGATATTGTTCAGCAAGCAATGTGGATGTAATTAATTTTGTCTTTCAGAATCTCAGCATCATATCACCAAGGAACCATCAGACTGCAGACATGGCTCTGGGAAAATTCCCAAAACTTGGATTATTATTGGTTCATAAGAATTGAACCAATGTGATTGTTTCAGGAACAATCAACTTTAGAAATGATGAACATCAGATTGTTCATCACAGGAAATTTACATTTGCAATATTATTTCCAGGCTTGATGTTCAGAAAATCCAATTTATTTTCATACATTTTCAGCAAAGATATCTTCTTCAATGCCAATAACATACATCATGAAGTTGCTGAAATTATAGGGTAGAAAGTACCTAGCTAGGTGTCTGGATTGAGCAGCCTTCACAATAGAAGGCCACACACAAAGCTATGCACGCATGAGAAAGGAAAACATGCAGAAGACAGGCTATAGTTATGATCTTAGGCTATGGTATTTTGCTTTTCTAGTACCAAATGTTTTGTGGAAATATTTCAGGGCTTTAAAACATTTGCAAGAGGTATAATAAGATTGCCCCCAAATGTGATTATTTTACATTTTTTCAAGTCTTGTTACAACTCAGATCTGAAACTTCTGCAAGAACCATTTTTAGATTTTTCTTCTCTTTGTACATATCAAAATAGGGACTATATAATGAATGTAACAATTGATGACACTATGTTTCCAATTATATTTGACTATCTTATGACATTACAGGGAGCAAATAAAGGCTACCTCATGTTTGGATAGGCAAAGGAAAGCATGAACCATAAAGAACTGGACTGAAACAGGACTCCCTGCCTTGCCACCTTGAACTACGGCAAAATGAATGAAACAAAATTTAGGGATCAGTGTTAACATATCTTAATATGGATTTCATTCAAGATTTTTAATTAAAAAGCTTATTTCAGTGAGGAACTGTTTTGAATAAACAACAATTCTGAGGTAATCAAGCAGATCTTTGACCTCAAAAGTCCCAGGAGTGATCTGTACTGGACCAGACAGGGCCCTCTTTAAAATTAACAATGGCACTTCAACAGCATTTTGCAAAGCAATCATTATTCCCCCATAAAGTTCTAGAATGACCTAGTACTTTATATTTTCAGTTGATGTTTTAATCCAATTTTATAAACTTCCTAGAGTTGAGAAATAAATAATTAAATAAAAATATGCAAGGTCCTATGGGAAAGCCACGTTATGATCACACGTTGGTATTTTAAAAAGGGAAGTAAAAGCAACATAAACTGCCAGAGGGATATGCATTCTTCACTGCACTGAATGGCACCCCATTCCGAATTCTAGTTAGAGAAGGACGTGTAAGAAGAACCAGATTCCAAACTGGCTGAGTTCCCAAGACATTTAAAGAAAAATCTTAACCAAAAAAGACTCTTAGTGGATATCCATGGACATTCTCATTAATCCAGGTCATTTCTTGTCTCAAAATTGCAAAAAAAAAACCCCAACAACTTGTACACCAAATTTTAAAAAAGGCAACTGGACATTTTATTTTTAGACGTTATAGAGAAATGTTTCAACTTCAATCTAGTAGTCTTCAGTCTCATGTAAAAGAAAAAGAAAAATGATGTGGAATATATGAACACAGTTCTCAAAAGAGGGCAGGAAATTGTGAAACCTAATACCCTGGTTTTCATGTAACAAGTTTCTTTCCTCAATCAATGCATATAAAAACTCTTCTGAAGGTTCAAGTTAGAAGAAGTCACAAAGATACTGTACTTTCAATCCATATGGAAAAACAAATGGAATTTTATTCCTCCCTATTTGCAAGTCTTCCACTTCCATCTTGAAAGCTTAGGACAAGCAACAACAGCAAGCTGACACTTCTGTCCAACTTATCTGAGTATGCACTTGTTTTTCCTTATTCTCTCTCCTCACCTTTTTTGGCTTCACCCTCTTATATCCATACATAAATTAATTCCTAATCCTTTCACATTTGCAGATAGAGAGCTTCCAGTAGAGAAAGAGTGAAAAAAAGTATTAAGTTCTACATTGGAAGAGGGTTCTAAATTGAAAATAATGAGCTTGTTGTAATACACTGCTACTCTTTTGAAACACATAAAGCTTTACAAGTTATGTAAGCAAAATATGTGAAATGTGGCTCCCTGAAACGAAGACCACATCTGAAACAAAGATGGTGGTCCCAAAATGACTACTCATCTTTTTTCTATACATCAAAGGTGAGCTTCCTCTGAGTCTTATAAATTCTGATTAAACAAGTCTCAGCAAAGTTTAATGAGCTAAGCTGTGAACCAGTTTAGAGCATGAGTCACTGTGTAAGTTGAGTGACCTCCAAGTATCTGTTTTGATAAGAAGAAAAGCAGAGTTCAGTGTATTAAGTCTAGCTCTGCAATTGTACATTTGCCATTGCATGATTCTGCGCACGGTCTTGGTGTATAAGCAGTAGGCTCCAGAAGGTGTTTATCTTTACTGATATAAGCACCCAGTCTTTCTGCACAGTCAGCTCCGAATATGGTTAGTCCCAAAGCACTTCCTCATAGAAATACAACCCTTTTTCTGCTTTGAGTCAATATTATTCACAACTTTGTACTCTGTGTTTTAGACCAAAGCTGCCATTTTTCCCAGCCAGTTTTACTTTAGTCCGGTTGAAGAACTGCTGGCTGAGAAAGAGATGAGAAGCCCCAGTGGTAATGTGAGATCAGAAGAGGCATGGCATAGATAGGGTTTCTGTTACCAATCTTATATCTAAGACTGAAAATTCAGCTGAAAATTCCTCTGCTGAACAAATTTATAACAATTACGATTAAATTCTATCGAGGTGTCAAAAAATTGAACATTTCAGGTAAATGTTTTTCACATGTCAGTTGAATTTATAGGAAGTTTTGCCATAGTAATATCTGAAGCATCAATTTTCATCTGTCCCAGCAACTCCTTGTTTAATTGCCAGCCAAAGTATAAGGCAGAATACAATTGTGGTTTACAATCAATTGCATGAGATAGTTATTTTTAATGTATGC
>JANHZU010004418.1:59811-72345 GCA_032468055.1 Acrochordus granulatus
AGGACTCAAACAGAAAATTCAGGAAATATGTACACAAACTTTAAACAAACAATTTTCAGAAGAAAATGGCTGCTTCGGGCAAAAGTCAGTGTTAGTTAGTACTAAATACTTGCTACTTTAGCTAACAGAAGCTGTTTTTCCTGCTTTGTCCTTCAGTTTTTGAATACTGCACACAAATATCCTGTGTTTTCTGGCTGGTTGCATTCTAATAAAGAGACCGAGACATAATTATATATGGTCATTGTACCATTGCGAAAAGAACAAATCTAATGGTGGCCTTATATATATATATAAAGTATGTATAAAAATGGAATGTTACCATTTTAGGTAAATTTGATTATATCAGGCATGGGAAATTGCTAAGGGCATTATTTTGAAATATTAGAAAAAATATTCTGAATATTAAGAATTGGGATCAAGATGTGTAATTTTTTTGAAAAAGCATTCTGCTAATAAAAAAGGCACAATGTTTCCTTTACCACAGTTTTCAAGACAAATTTACAATAATAAGAGGTTTTTTTAACTTGAAATGTTCATAATTGTTTAAAATGTGATATACAGTTGATATGCCTAGAACGTTCATATTTTTTTGTTTTATATTATATTTTTACTTATTTTTGTGTTTTTATAGTTTGCTGGAGTTTTTTCGTTTTCTGTTTTTTAAAAGAACTTTAATAAAATGAAATAAAAATATTTGTTTGTGTGTATGTATGACGCTGTAATGAGCTGGGAGAATAACCTTGGGAGATGGTTAAATTTAATGTTCGTAACCCAGTTGTGGTTTCCTGTCTGGATTACCGTGAAGAGCCAATAGATGCTGACCATGTAGTTTAATTGTACTGAAGAAAAAATTATACTACACCATTCTTTATTGCCTGAAGACATATGGCTAAGGATGGAATTCCCACTGGTAGAAGTTCACACAAAACGGAGAAATGATCGTACCTAAAGAAGAAAATGCAGGCAATATAGCAAGTGTCAGAGAATGCAAGAACGTAAGGAATAAACACTTTTTCAGTTTATAAAAATAACCCATAATACATCTGTATGCACTTTTCCAGTGTATAATTACAACAAAACCAGTCTGAACAAATGATGTATATGTACTTGGTACAGTTGCAAAACTGAGTATTTTTATGCAATACAATTATTAGAGAATACAATAGGAAAAGAGACCTCAGGTCTTAGGAAATTTGGAAAAAGGGATACAAACAGAAAATGCCAAAGAAGTTTAGACTCATTTGGAGAGAATCATCAAATTTAATACTGAAAGGATAAATTTTGTCTCAAGTGATAGCTCCTGTATTATTAGGAATTAAAGTTTTTTAAAGAACTATGTGCTTATGTATAATGATTTAGTACGGAAAAAAATATCCTAAACCAATTTTAAAAGGACTTTTCAAATTTTCAACATATTAATAATGCTGTATTTGATCTGTATACAACTTAGTTACCTTTGCCAGCCAGTCAAAGTGATCCCTCTTATGATACCAACAGGACTACTCCCAGCTATTTTCAGCCATTGCTCTTGGTTTTTAAGATGATGTCCAATGAGTGTCAAACACTGGTTTACTCCAGTGGCTCCTTTAAAGGCGCTTGCAAACCAGAATTTTGAGAAGTTACACTTCTGGTATTTTTCAATGAGACTTGCTGCATACAAAAGAAACAATGCCTGTTGCATAAACTGTTACAATTATAGGCAAAATTTATGAAAAATTTGGGACGTAAGGTTTTCTATAAATACAGCTGATTTGCAACAAGGAGAAACTCAGATACTTCATTCACCAAGCATGGTTAGATACGCAAGGAATTTGATTCCAGTATTAACTATAGATTAGTAATAAAGTAATAAAAGATAGTGATCTGTTCATCCAGCAGATTAAACTCATTTAAAAAGTAGCATCTGCAAATGCTAAAGAATTCCTGGAAGCCTGGCACTCAGACAAATCAGCCATCAATAGGATAATAATAATAATAAACAACATTTGCATACCATTCAAAAGAGTTAAAAAGCTAAAAAGGAAACAACAAGACCAAAGTACCTCTTTGCCAGCAATCAACACCCACTTAAGCAGGGATTAATACCAGAATTAATACTGGATCAAGAATCAAACAGTAAACAATACCCCATTCTAGGAACTACCAACTCAGATAAACAGTAAACAACAGCCTAATCAAGGAACTGCCAAGAAGAAAACAATACTCCTACCAACACAGACAGGCAAGCTACTGTATGTAAACACAGAGCAAATTCCATTCCCTTCTAAGACTGAAGACGTTACCTAGTTGGATAATGAAAGGTCTGCAAGAAAACAAGTTCAGAGAACACCAAGAACTACATGGCTAGCTTATAGTTAGAAGCCCTTAATCTTAAGAAAAGAGCAAAGTTTGTTGGGCAGAAATACTAACAAATAGGGTTTCTTGTGTAGCAGCATTTTTGCTGCTCCCACATTGGTTTCAATCTATGCTGTATTTATGTTTCTATGTGATTGAGAAGCACGAAGGGAATAAAAGAGCAGGTATGCCTTTTCCCACTGGTGTTTAGGCCATTACAATTTGTTTATTTGATTTATATGCCGCCGAAATCCAGAGACTCTCGGCGGCTAACAAAAAACAACCTTCAAAAACATTAATTAAAAACATTAAAAAAACATAAAACATTAAAAATAATGTTATTAAAAACTTGAGCAAAAGGGGACTACTTCTAAACAAGCATACTCAATTTAATCTGACACCATCCAGTGATCTTCCTGACTAAATAGAGATTTAATCCCAATTCTAGGATAACATACTATTTATTGAATGCAGTGCTTTGTGAAGATTACTCTGATAATCATGACTATGTATTTTATACTTTTTCAACTGAAAAACATCATAATGCAAACCTTTACTCTCTACATCAAGATCAGAAGAGTAGTCCCAAATCATCAGCTCTGTCAGCTGTGCTAACCCAGAATCTGGAAAGAAACAGAAATGCAAATGATTATGATGCCTTTGAGATACTTGTTTTCAAGTCTGTATGAACAATTCCTATTTCTGAAATTTAGGGAACAAGGCTAAAATTCTGAAAAGAAAGTTCCTGCCTCTCCTGGAGTGGATTAATAAAGCCATGAATTAATGAAGATTAGCAAAACAAGTGATTTTAGCATTCACTCATGAAATTGTACAAGACATGGTGATCTCACAATACTAGTGCTTTTTTTAATTGTTTCAAATTATTTTAATTTTAAGCTGGTTTTGGGGAAAAATGAATGTAAAGGTATTTGACATATTCTTGACCCTAACCTCAAATATAGTCTGCATGGGTAAGACTGAAGAAGATACAATCCTCTTGTCAATCTCCTAGTTCAGTACCAAATCAAAACATTATTTACTTGTAATTCAGCAATGTCTTTAGGTACCTGAATCTGTAGATCTGAATATGTTCTACTGAAGGTTTCAAAAACACCCAACATCATCTAATTTCAACAAACCCACCTCAACCACATTAACAACAGATATTTCCTCTACAATCATATCCATCACAACCATCCCTCCTTCTCGGCTCTCCTCTCCTCCTGGGACTTTACCCCCTCTGGAGGTCCCCACCTCTTGTGATTCTAGAAAAAGTAGTACAAACTCACCTCCAAAAACAATCAGAAAAGCACCTGGCCCAAATGGAGTGACCCTTTCCTGCCTGAAAACCTGTGTGGCACAATTGGCCTCCAGCTTCACAAGAACCTTTAATAGGTCACTAGAGCTATGCTTCATCCCTTCATACTTTAAACATTCTATCATCTTCCAAGGCCTCCATCAGCAAGTTAAATGACTACAGACCTGTTGCATTAACATCTGTAGTCATGAAGACTTTTGAAAAACTGGTGCTGACCCATCTGAAAACCATCACAAATCCACTGCTGGATCCACTGCAGTTTGCCTATCAAGCAAACAGGTTGCAGATGATCTTGTCAATATGTCACTACGTTATATCTGGACTGCCCAAGGATCTATGCAAGGGTCCTTTTTGTGGACTTCAGCTCAGCATTTAACACCATCATCCCAGAAATCCTTCATCAAAGACTGTCCCAGATCACTGTACATCCGGTACTTGGACAATCACTAGCAGTACTCCTCAGGGATGTATACTCTCTCCGCTACTTTTCTCCCTCTGCACAAATAACTGCATCTCTAGTGACCCCTCTGCCAAATATTGAAGTTTGCAGATGACACAACAATCATGGGACTCATCAGAGATAGTAATGAATCTTTATACAGATGGGAAGTTGAGCTACTGGCCTTGTGGTGCAGTTGAAATCATCTAGAGCTGAATACGCTCAAAACTCTAGAAATGACAGTGGATTTTAGAAAGAGACCTACTATTTTATCCCCCATTACCATGATTAGCAATACGGTATCAGGAATACAATCCTTCAAGTTTCTAGGCTCTATAATCTCCCAAGACATCAGCACCATTATTAAGAAGGCACATCAGAAGATGTACTTCCTATGTCAGCTCAAGAAGTTCAACCTGCCTCAAGAGCTGCTGATATAGTTCTTCAGAGGAATTACTGAGTCTGTCCTTTGCACATCTATCACCATCTAGTTCGGTACAACCACCACACAGAACAAGTACAGACTGCAACGTATAGTCAAGATCACAGAAAAGATAATTTCAACTAATCTGCCTTCCATAAAAGATCTGTATACTAAGAAAGTCAAAAAAAGGGTGGAGAAGATATCTGCAGATCCCTCTCATCCCAGACACAATTTGTTTGAACCTCTCCCATCTGGTAGGCACAACAGGGTACTGCATACCAAAACTACTAGACACAAGAATAGCTTTTTCTCCTGTGCCATCATTCAAATGAATGCTTGACTCATGCTATATGATCATGTTATAAGATAGACAGAGCAGAAAGTAGAGAATTCTAATTAGCCCAGAAGTTCTGTCTAATGTGTATACATACATATTAATTTGAAACTTTATAACACTCCTTCTATTGACTGCACATTTACAGAATAACATTGCCATGCATTATTTTACAGTTGTTTATTTTTACTATAAATACACTGAGAGCTGCTGTGTCTGAAACAAAATCCTTGCATGTCTAGCCATGCTGGGCCAATAACAATATCTGTATCTGTACTATTCCTATTTATTTATTTAAGGTGTATCCACATTGTCAAGTCATTTCTTGCAATTTGAAACAGAAGCGTTTATATATTTTTGGATTTTTATTTTTTAAAGGTTTCACTGTTCACAAGACATTCTATTCAGTGCTAGTTATGATGATTATAGATTTACATTTTTAATTGTGTATTTTGTGTTTGTGTGCTTTTAGTGTTCCCAAAACAACTGCACTTCAAACAGTGTAGCAAATTGGCTTTATGCAGCTTTTTAAAAAATATTAGTACTTACTTTTTATGATTTTCAAGCTCCAAAATATGGCATAGTTGGTGGAAATACTACTGAACAAATATAACTTTTTATGAAAAATTGCTGTGGGCTTTTCCAAATGATCAAAAAGCTTTTTCATGCATTCAGAATTACTATTTCCACCATGAAAAGAAAGAAGAGAACTGGTTTTCTTTCTGCAGGAGTTTGAGATGTTTGAGAGACTATGGGATTATAATGCTTATAATCCCAATACAGTACATAATAAGAAAGTTTGGTTAACATTTGTGTGTGTACTACCTCTTGTTTTCAAGCAACACAATTACCAAATGTCCATCTGTGATTTCTCCACAGCTAATCTGTTGTCCAAATGCAGGATACATGTTTCTTCCTGCTCAGTCTAGCCATAGACACCACCCATAATTTATGACTATTTCATACAGATAATTTTGTGAAGAAATTGTGTATGTGTATACAGATAGGAGATCCGGGAGCTATGCTATTTGGGTCATCAGGCACTTTCACACTAAGCAAGTTTTATTGCTTATATAATGGCCTCTCCAAAATTATTGACTTTGTTCAAATGTTCCAGAACTGCACCTAGAATTCTACTGAAGTGACTACTTACCTCTCAGAGTTTCCTCACTCATTCTCCTCAGCATGTCATCCCACATAATTGGCTTTACTGTGGGATGGGCTGAGATTACATGATTGGCCACTGCTTTCATGTGGACTAGGCACAACTTTTCAACAGTATTTTCTTCTTGCTGCAACCATTCCTTGGATTCTTCCCCTTCACCAAGGTAATACACCTAAAGATATAAAATCAAAATTTTTGTTCAATGCCATTTTTCTTTCAAGTACCTACTATGTTGTTATATCATTTAAAAATCATCTAACACTCAAGTCTCGTGTAGGCCTTTTTGAGCCTTGGTCAAAGAATTGGTTTAAAGGGTCTAGAGATCTGTGATTTCCCACACTGAGAAGCCTGACAAAATTCTGCAGTCATTGTTAATTGTACTCCATGTTTATGAATTAGTAAAGTTAAATTATATTGTGTTGTTTGTAAGAAAATATCTCATGATGGCAGACAACTTCAGGGTAGTAGCAAGGATAGATAAGCAAAAATCTTGTAATTAATCCAAGTATAGGTGTGAACACAATGGAAAATATATTTTCTTCCAAACATGAAGCATACATCATGTTCCAAAATTCTGCCAAACAATTTTAGATAGCCACTATTTGATGGAAATAAACCATGAACTATTTTGACTACTCAGGGTCTTGACTGAAACAAAACCAGTGGAAATCTGTAGTGATTTTATACAGTGACTTGGGCAATGCTAGTGTGTCCTATCTCTTCTCCTCTGCATGAACTTTGCACTGGCCTATCTGCCCATCTTTATATTACCTCCCACCTCTGCTGCCAATGTCCCAACTTGACATATCCCACCATCATATTCACCCTCATAAGTTTTATCAGTGCTTTTACATCCTCCCTTGAACTGCTGCTACGGTAAATTTCTACCCGTTCTCCACTTATGCCCAGAAAACCACTTTTCAGTCAATATGTGGAATAAAGCAGCTTTTTTGTTTAATTGTTTTGTGTATGGATCAGAACAACTGAATCAATGTATATTTTGTTTTGGAAAAGGAGCTTAGTAAAATATGTGTTTTGTGTGTTCATCCTTGCCTTGCAAGGAAGTTTCTTCATTTTGTTTACATTGCTCTAACATTGGGGTTCCCCTTCATGAATTGCTACCTTGTGGTGGCAAAAAGGCTTGAGTGACTCAGTGAAGCTATGAGCTATGCAGACAAGTCATGGTGAAAAGTTCTGATAAAACATGATCCACTGGAGAAGGAAATGGCAACCCACTCCAGTATCCCTACTAAGAAAACCACATGGATGTTATCAAAAGGCTAAAGATATAACACTGTAAGATAAGCCCCTTAGGTCAGAAGTGTCCTACATGCTACTGGGAAAGAGCAGAGGGCAATTGCTCCAAAAAGAGCTAAAGCCATAAGGATGCTCAGCTGTGGATATGTCTGGTGGTGAAAGGAAAGTCAGATACAGTAAAGAATAATATTGCATAGGAACTGGAATGTAAAATCTATGAATCAAGATAAACTGGATGTGGTCAAACATGAGATGGACTCTGACATCTTGGGAACAATGCGCTAAAATGGATGGGAATGGGCGAATTAAATTCAGTGACCACTCTATCTGCTTCTGTAGGCAAGAATCCCTTAGAGGATATGGAGTAGCCCTCATAGTCAATAAAATAATGGGAAAAGTAGTATTGGTGTACAATCTCAAAAACAAGAGAATGAACTCAGTTCAAATCTAAGGCAAACCATTAATCATCACATTAATCCAAGTCTATGTACCAACTTAAATTGAAGAAAGGAGGGAAAAGCACTACACCATTCAGGTATCCCATATGAACATACAGTGGAGGTGATGATTAGATTTAAGGGATCAGATCGGGTAGACAGAGTGCCTGAAGAACTATATGTGTAACAGGAGGTAGCTACTAAAACCATCTCAAAGAAAAATAAATGCAAGAAAACAAAGTGACTGTATGTGGGTCAAGCAGCAACAGTTAGAGCCGGACATGCAACAATGGACTGGTTCAAAATTCAGAAAGGAGTACAACAAGGCTGTATACTGTCACCCTGTTTATTTAACTTATATGCATCATGCAAAATGCTGGGCTGGTTGAATCACAAGCTGGAATTAAGAATGCTGGGAGAACTGTCAACAACTTTAGATATGCAGATGATACCACTTTAATGGCAGAAAGTGAAGAGAACTAAAGAGGGTAAAACAGGAGAGCGCAAAAGCTAGCTTGAAACTCAACATTAAAAAAAATAAGTTCATGACATCCAGTCCCATCACTTCCTGGCAAATAGAAGGGAAAGAAACAGGAACATTGGCAGGTTTTATTTTCTTGGGTTCTGAGATGACTGCAGATGGTCACTGCTACCATGAAATTAAAAGACACTTGCTCCTTGGGAGGAAAGCTATGGCAAACTTTGACAGTGTAGTAAGAAGCAGAGACATCCCCTTGCCGACAAAGGTCCGCATAGTCAAGGCTATGTTTTTCCCAGTAGTAATGTATGGCTGTGAGAGCTGGACCATAAGGAAAGCTGAGCATCGAAGAATTGATGCCGTTGAGTTGTGGTTCTTTTGAGGGTCCCTTGGATGGCAAGGAGAACAAACCAGTCAATCCTACAGCAAATCAAACCTGATTGCTCATTGGAGGGAAAGTTACTGAAGCTGAAGCTCCAGTACTTCGGCCACATAATGTAAAGAGAGGACTCATTGGAAAAGACTGTGATGCTTGGAAAGATTGAAGGAAAAAGGAGAAGGGGATAGCAGAGGATGAGATGGTTAGATAGCATAGTAAGTTTGATGGGTGTGGATTTGGGTAGACTCCTGGAGGCAGTATAGGACAGGGAAGCCTGGTGTGCTGCAGTCCATGGGTTCTCAAAGAATCAGACATGACTGTACAACTGAACAACAAATCTTGAAGGTTGAACAGGAATGTTTTGCTTTCCATCAGACTGACCTGGATAGCTGAGTTTTAAAATCTACATTGCACTGAGAATTTAAAATGTTTTAATTTTTTTAAAGTTGCCATATTTGATTATTTAATATATATATCACATCATTCCAATGAATAAACAGAAATTGCACTCACTCACTTGGTCAATTGCACTCACTCACTTGGATCTGTGGACCTTTAAAAGGGGAAGTTGTGGGAAATCTTTTTATTTGCATAGAAGGATTTATCTCTAGTGATGGATAATCCCAAAGTATTAAGCAAAGCTTAGACTGGTTGCATATGAAAAGTTTACTATTTAGTTGGATGAACATTTTGCTAGCTGTGTAACAAGTTGGAAAGCAGTAAGTAGTCAATGGAGTCTGATAGAGATTTGACTGTGATTAATGTGTTTAATTTTTAAATCAATTACCATGGTAAAGGGTTTGAAAGGCTGCTTTTCAGATGTACCAATGACACAGTATCTTTTCATCATAGGATGGAAGAATGATACTGCATTGATACTTTGATATTCAAGTTTGAAGACTGAGCTGAGCAAAATATTGTTTGACAAGGAAAAACATATTAAAAGAGGAAAAATGTAAGGCACACAAATAAGATGGAGAATTCATGATTTGGAAGCACAGCACTGGAAAATGACTTAGACATGGTCATTGTCGGCAAGTTAAATATTAATCAGCATGTGAATCAGTGCAGAAGAAGCATTGTATAAAAGACATGTACAGACCTTATCTCCTCTGCTCTTGTTGGCCTTGCCTGGTAAATCAGATAGGAATCACAACCAGATGAGCTCATTGTACTTTATTGTAAATCTACATTGACATAATCTTGCAGATCTGAAAGTAGAATCATCCTCTCCATCTTCTTTACAGCCCAAGAAATTAGGGAGGGTCTCTTCTTGTCCCACTCACTATGCAGCTGTGGGCCATGATGTCTCTTATCTGACTATTCTTTTGGCAGTGTTTTTTTGCCTAGTCTTCCAAGGTTTTTCCCACATTCCATTACAACTCTTCCCTGGAAAAACCACATATGTATACTTTTTCTATTACATTTGCAGAAGGATATAGACACTTTAGAAGAAATCTAGAGAAGGGTGACAGAAGCATTACAGAGACTTGAGAACATACCTTATAAGGATAGTTTGGAGGAACTTTGAATTGATCATTCAGTCTGGAGGCAAGAAGATTGAGGGGATACAGAGAAGATTGTGAGGATGCATGACCTCAGTGCTCAGTGGAACAGATGGTCAGGAACTATTTTTCATTTGCACAGAAAATAATATCAGAAATAATGAATAAAAGTTGGAGCTACCTAGACTTCACTTAAATATAAGACAAAATTTCCTGACAGTAACAGCTGTGTAAGTGGAACAAGCTACCTAAGCAGGTTATGGGTTAACCACCTCTCAAAGTCTTTAAAAAGAAGATGGATGGATACTTCCAAAGGATGTCTTCATTATTTTTCCTGTAATGTGCAGAGGGTTGAAGTACATAATCCTTGATTTTATAATTCATAGAATCATAATTCTATGATTCCTGTACCAACATCTCTTGCAGTTGTGACTTGTATTAATACAGTGTGGCCCTGGGTCATTAAATCCCTATAATACACTGCCTTAAATGGATTCTTAAATCCACAATGGATATGCTCTTAAGCCTATTTCTGGGTAAATGATGAAGAAATGAGGGTAAAAGAAAAAAAATATTTCTCTTTCATTCTTCTGCTCCTTCGTAAATGTTAAAAAGAGGGAAGGGTAATAAAAAAACCACAATGCATTAATAAACTGCTTTCATGTGCATGAAGAGCATGAAAATGAAGAGATAATAACATGGGCTTTTTATAAGCTAATGTGTAGCTTACTGAGATAATATTTGTGAAGTACTTTGAACATTTAAAATGTATTCTAGATACTGACTCTTTTGCTGCCAATTTTGCAAACAACTAAATGTATGAACTAACATCTCATGGATATTTTGTTGTAGATCTTGCCTGCTGTAGAGGGAAATAATTTAAAAAAATCAAGGAGACTGAAGCATTGATGCAGCCTATGTGTTGGATTTCCAACTTGTGATAACAGTAAGCTATTAGGAAATGTTCATGAGGAATGTCTGGAGATTTTGACTGATTATATTCCATCAAATCGGTGTTGACTTTTAGAACCACATAGGTAATTTTCTCTATTATGATATGTCCCCAGGCAGGGCTTCAGGTGTTCCAATAGCATATCATTGCTGCTATAGTTGAATCCATTGGGATGCAAACATAATACTGTCTGGAAGGGTTGCATATTAGTAAGGGGGTCTCTGTGTTTTTTTATTTATGTACTTATTCATATTTATTTACTCAATTTCTGTAGCTGCCCATCTCCAACAAATGACTCTGTGCAAGGAACAATAATATAAGCAATTAAAATCCAGTACAAACATAATACATATATTGTATATATATATAATGTCCAAAGAAAATTATAACCATAAATATCAATATAATCAAGAAATGGGGCACTTAATACACTTGGGTCTTCAAAATATTATGAAATCAGGTATTCAATACCTTTTGAAAGGCCATCCTGATCTCTGAAGGGAGTAAGTTTCAGAAGGCAGGAGCTCCCATTTGAGAAGGCATGCCTCCCATTTCCCAAAAGCCAATATTCCTTGGCTGAATGGACCTAAAGCATGCCCAAACTGAATGGGTAGGAACAACTGGGAGAAGATGGTCCCTCAAGTAATCTCTCAAGCCATAAAAAGCTTTAAAGGTGACAGAAAGCCAGCACCTTGAATTGAACCTGGAAATACACTGACAACCAAAACAGTTCACATAGTCATAGTATAACAGGTGTCAAATATTGAACACCATTTACTACCTGTGGAGCTACAGTCTGCACTTGAACCTTACAAATGCTCTTGAAGGGCAGTCCCATGTACGGTGCATTGCAGCAATCCAGATGAGAGGTCACAAGAGCTTGTGTGAGTATTTGTTGCCTTGTTGATCTGATTATATTGGAGTTTCTTTGGATATGCCCTGAGGACTCCTGGATATTTGCTAGCTATGCCTGGAGGCTGTGGAAATCACACAGGCTGCAAAGAAGAAACTATGGAGGTTTTATGGAGGACTCATCCTTTATGAGTTGTCATCGGGCTCAAAACTCTGTGCCCATTTGTTTATTAGATTTTTTTCTGCCCTTCCTTTATAAGCAATTCAACCTAGAAAACATACATATACCCTTTCTTCCTCCTTTCCCCACAACAATCCTGTTATATGTGTTGGGCTGAGAGAGAGTGACTGGCCCAAAGTCACCCAGCTGGCTTTCATAGTTAAGGTAGGACTAGAATTCAGTTTCCTGGTTCCTAGGCCAGCACCATAACTATTCCACCAAACTGGCTCTATAAAAATTGTTCAACATCTGCATGAAATCACTGGGTAAGGCATACACTGGTTCAAATCCAATATCATCAATATGGTGAAGATATCCAATTATACAGTGTATTTTTTAACCTACGGCAAGCCAGAGGCTGGTAAAGCCCTGCCCAAGGCCTGGAGGTTAAGCATGCCAGGATAGGGAGGAACCTACTCTGGCTCTATGATATTAAAACC
>JANHZU010004419.1:23518-47800 GCA_032468055.1 Acrochordus granulatus
GTGGAACGGATTATCTGACTTTCCATTGTTTCCTATGGGAAACTGCATTTCTCTTTACGAGCATTTCGCGCTAAGAGTGTTCTTCCGGAATAGATTAATCTCGTCTTGTGAGGCACCACTGTAATTAGAATTAGTTTTAATTCAGAATTAGACAATAGGCATAATTAAAATTTCATTATTTTGCACACTGAAGTCTCAGACACATAATAGGAGTGCTCTGCTGAGTGCTAGTTTAAGCATTACTACTTCTTAAAGAAACTATAATCTCCAGATATGAAATATATGCATTTAAGTCATGTGAAAAGGAAAGTACACCCTCTTTGAGTTCTATGGTTTTACGTATCGGGACATCGTAAAAATCATCTGATCCTTAGCAGTTCTTAAAAGAAGGTCAATACAACCTCAGATGAACAACAACACATGACATTTTATACCATGTTATCAGTTATTTTACAAAAAGAAAGACAAAATGGAGAAAAATGTGTGAAAAACTAAGTATACTTTATGATTCAGTAGCTTGTAGAACCACTTTTAGTAGCAATCACTTGAAGTAATCATTTTCTATATCACTTTATCAGTCTCTCACATCATTGTGAAGGAATTTTGGCCCACTCTTCTTTAAAACATTGCTTCTGTTCATTGAAGTTTGTGGGCATTCGTTGATGCACAGTTCTCTTGAGGTCCAGCCATAGCATTTCAATTGAGGTTGAGGTCTAGACTTTGCAAAAGCCATTGCAACACCTTGATTCTTGTCTTTTTCATCCATTCTCTTGTGCTGATGTGCTTGGGATCATTATCCTGTTGCATGACCTGAAATTGGCCAAGCCTTAGCTGTCAGACAGATGGCCTCACCTTTGACTTTAGAAGACTTTGGGATACAGAGCAGTTCATAGTCGACTCAATGACTGCAAGGTGCCCAGGTCCTGTGACTGCAAAACAAGCCCAAATCATCACCCCTCCACCACCATGCTTGAAAGTTGATAACAGAGGTTTGTGCTGATCTGCTATGTTTGTTTTTTTGCCAAACGTGGCTCATTGCATTATGACCAAACTTCTCCACTTTGGTCTCGTCTGTCCAAAGGACACTCTTCCAGAAGTCTTGTGATTTGTTCAGATACAACTTTGCAAACCTAACTGCACTGCCATGTTCTTTTTAAAGAGAAGAAGGTTTCTCCTGACAACCCCTCCAAACAAATCATACTTGTTCAGTCTTTCTAATTGTACTGTTATGAACTGTCACATTGAACAAGCTGAGGCCTGTAGAGTCTGAGTATTTTTGCAGATTCTCTGAGCATTGCATGGTCTGACCTTGGGGTGAATTTGCTGGGATATCCACTCCTGGGAAGATTGGCAACTGTCTTGAATGTTTTCCACTTGTGAATAATCTTCCTCAATGTAGAATGATGGACTTTAAATTGTTTGGAAATGGCCTTATCATCCTTTGATAAGGCAGCAACAATTGCTTCTCTAAGATCATTGCTGATGTCTTTACTCTTTGGCATTGTGTTAATACATGCCTCAATGCCAGAGACCAGAAAATTCCTCAAACTTTTGCTTTTAGAGAGGTGGTCACACTTGCTGATGATTAATTGATCAAGGGCACTTGATTAATAGCACCTGGCTGCTACTTAGCCTCTTCATATCTATGGAAGCAGTAAAGGTGTACTTAATTTTTCACACATGACTCCTCCATTTTGGCTTTCTTTTTGTAAATGCTGACATGGTGTAATATGTCATGTGTTGCTGTTCATTTGAGGTTGAATTTATCTACTTTTAAGAACTGCTAAGGACCAGATGATTTTTACTATGTCCTGACACATAAAACCATAGAATACAAAGAGGATGTACAGTGGAACCTTGGATTGCAAGTTACGTGGTTAACGAGTGTTTTGTAAGATGAGCATTGTGCAATGAGGTTGCGTGGGAAATCTCACAATTGAGCCAATGGTTCTTCTCTCTAGCTGGGTAAAAGGCATAAATTAAGTGAAACCAGTAGATTCTCCTTCCAAGCAATAACCCTCGTCCTCCTCTCCTCCTTCTCATCTCCCTCATGCCAGCCACAACTCTTTTTAAAGTGTAGGAACACTGACCCTTTGTCTTCCCTGTCACACATACAACACACACATACACCCCTCCTAGCACGGCACCATCCAGCCCGTCCCCCTCCTGCCCATCTCTTCTCCCTCTCTCATAACACATAGGCAGGTTATGATAAGAAACATTTCCAAACAACCCAGGAAAGATCCCTGGGAAAGACATTACCGAGGGAAAAGGAAAAAGGTTGTTCTGCCCTTGAGTGGTAGCAGCAGATCCACCTGATCCAATAGGGGCTGCCAAGAGCAGCCAGCTGAGCAGCAGCTAACTGCCAGAATATGCCTCAGAGTGGATCCATTGTAGCTGCTCAGGAAGGAGCAAGGCAATGAGATTAGCACTAAAGGCCACATACCCCTCCCAGGAAAGGCCAGATGAACTTCCTAAGAACTGTACAGAAACAAGAGAGAACAGAACTCAAGGCTAGGAAATCCTCTTACATAAACTGAGGGACCATCAAGAACCATCACCCAAATTAAACCACAGTCGTTATTCTTTGCCTGGCTTGGATTAGACCCATGGGGACCCTGCCTCAAAATCTTCTAGTAAAAGTTAAAGTGCTGGTTAATTTGTTTTATTTTTACTTTATATTGTGTATTAATCATTGTTTCAGATATAAGGAACAATCATTTGTGTGATTGTTCATTATGATACATAATGATTATTCCCCATAGTGATACATATACTAGTGATACATAAAATATCACTGAAAATGATTTTTTAATGAATATTTTTGGGTGTGTGGAATGGATAATCTGACTTTACATTGTTTCCTAAGGGAAAATTTCCTTTGGTATAAGAGCATTTTGGATTAAGAGCATTCTTCCAGAATGAATTATGCTCTCAGTCCAAGGTTCCACTGTCTTTCTTCTTGTCTCCAACTCAGGCTCTCAGGGTATCTACAGTGCACATGTGTGTTGCTGCATGTTATGGTCCTTTTTGTCTGTCTTGGCTCCTAGTGACTGCATAGACTGGTTCATGGAGTCTTCTTAGTCAGGTTGAAAACGATTTGCCAATACCATCTTCTTAAGGCTGAGAAAGAATGTCAGCCCAAAGTCACTAAATGGAATCTATGTCTAAAGTGGACTAGAATTCAGATTTCCCTGCTCCATGTCTTTAATCATTGTGTCAAAGTATATAAAGTATATATACTAACCACTAAGCTAGCTATTACACTGCTGACTTAAAAGGAAAACTTGTTTGGGACCTCCTCTGCCACCAAACCTCTCTCAGCAATCCCTCTTCTGATACCTGTTTGCCTTTATTTTCCCTCTACAGTCTTTTCAGTAGTTCCATTTATAGCTGAGAGAAAGGAAATCAGAAACCTTTGCAAGCAACAGCTATTCCAAACATATTTTAACCCACATCTAAGCTCACAGTCATTGAAAACACATTGCCTCTTTAGTCATGCACCTTTCTCTTTCCAATATTTCTCCACACAGCCTTTTGCTCTCACTCAATGAGCTTGTTCTCTGGAAACTCCCTTACTTTGGAAGGTTAGATTTAAAACTACTTTCATGGATAATCCTGATTTGTACCCTTATTGTACATGCCATATTATCTTGTATTTCTACAAAAAATGATATGAAAATGAGATAAATGGTTTGCTCAGTTTTAGCAGTATAATTTCAGTGACCCCCTCATTCATACAAAAGGAGCTTCCGGTTTCAAGACATCTGACAAATGTTGTTTGCTCAATTCTGCAGTAAAAAAAAACACTAAGTGGTTTCTTCCTCTTAAAAGAAATCCAAAAGAGAAAAATGCTCAAGTAATCCCAGGTCTTCTGTAAAGCAAGATTTAATTTGAGAGAAAAGTGGAGAAAGCAAATGAATTCTAAGCAGCTTGTACTATGTTCCTAGTGAAGTGAAGAGTGGAAAGAAACTCCAAACTTCATAATGTAGTTTTCTTTTGGAATATGGAACTGGTAGAGTTCCTACTAGTTGCCTTCCAGCATTTTTCAGATGTGTATTGGCTGAGCCCTCCAAGTATGCTGATTTATATACAACCACCTAGCAGTCACCTTCATTTCAGAGCAGCTGTAGTGCTTGAAAAAGCAAAATCCTGTACTTCATGGGCCACCTAATTATAGAATTATAATTTATGAATTATGCAGGAATTCTAGGTCAGCAAACAGAGCAGTCTTTGGAAAGCAACATACATATAAACTGGTAGTGCTAGCAAGGGATATGAGAGTTGAAGTCCAACACCTCTGGATATTGAGGAAAATTGCATTATAAAAACTAGGGAGGAAGAGATTTCCAAAATTAGTCTATTTTATCCAAAAAAAGACATATTTGAGAAAGTCTGAAGAGATTTTCTCCCCTCTTCAGAGTTTTTAATTTTGATTAGTATTTTTTTTCCACTGGGAAAAACATGATTAAGAGTTTCAGGACTGGAGTATAATTCAAAGTTGGGAATATTTTGGAGAAATTGGAAAGGAATAGATTCTGAAGTTCCAATCTTCCCTACTTTTTGCCTTTGCCAAGAGTCAAATTCCACTGTCAGAGCAGTAAGTGGGTGGATGGATAATTTTTGTTTTACCAAAGGAATAGAGTTGACTGCTAGGTTCAATGAAAATGGTTTATTAACCTGAGCTTTCGAGCTGTTCCTTGAGCTCCTCTTCAGAGGCAAGAAATACAAAGAATAAAATCCACAAGCAGCTAAAATGAACAGTTTTTAAACATTTTAAATAAATTGACAGGCTCACAGATCTCTGTATGATGGGCTGCTCCCTTTCCCACCTCACTTTGTGCTGGTGTTTAAAGTGTAGCAGGCACTATCCCTTGAATTTATTGAGCTGTCTGTTGAAAATTGACAGATCTTTTCCTTGCTACTGGAAAAAGGGAGGGGAAGAAAGGGGAGAACAAGGGAGGAGAAAGAGGGGGAGTTGACTTCTTGTTTTCTTACCATTTGTGTGTTAACACTTTTGCAGAGTGCTTGGTAGGCAGGGGGACTCCATGTGTTTGTTAATAGACAAAGGGCCTGTTTTCCAAGTCTCAATCACCTCATATGCCATTTTACTACCAGCTTGACCCAGAATGGTCACAGCTGCAAAATCAAAAGAATGATTGTATTCTTGGCTATGTGAGGCAATTAAGGGCAGTGGATCTCCCAATGGATGGTGGCCTTATGTTCCTGTAGTCTCAGACTGAGTTTATGCCCCCATCTGTCTGGCCTAAGTATAGGAACAGTTAACACATGGGATGTGGTAAATGATCTCTGATCATTCTGATGTTCAGGCGGTCTTTGTCATGCATCAGGGTGATGAGCTATCCCAATTTTGAATTCCTGAAGCAGGCACTCTGTTGCCTCTGATATGTTATTGATATATGGGAGGGGATACCACAGCTTGGGTTTCCCTTTGTAGTCCTCTCACAACAGTCCTTCTCTTTAGTAATGGAGGCACCTGTTGATAAAAGCCTGAGAATAGCCAATTCATTGGAAGTAGTCCTGCAAATAATCTGCTTCCACCTCCCTAGCCACTTGAGTGATACAATATAATGCTCTCATATAATGCTCTCACAACGCTTTTCTTGTACACCAAGGAGTGGTTGCTGTTAAAATCAAGAATTTGTGTCATATTGGAGGCTTTGTGATACACAGTAGTTTCTAGGGATCCATTCACCTGTCTGCAAATGAGCACATCCAGGAAGGGAAGCTTGCTCCTTGTCTCCTCCTCCTCCATTGTGAACTGTATGTCCAGAAACACTGTATTAATATCTCATGAAACTTCCATGTATTGTTCCTGTTTATGACCACTAAAATGTTGTTTATGTACTGGCTTGGGAGACAGGCCCTTTGTCTAATAACAGGCACATTGAGTTACCCCCTGCCTACCAAACACTCCACAAATTGTTAACACACAAGCGGTAAGGAGAAAAAACAACAAGAAGTCAACTCCCTCCTCTTTCCCCTCCCTTTCTCTTTTCTTCCCTCCCCCCATTTTTCAAGTAGCAAGGAAAAGTTCTGTCAAACAGCTCAATGAGTAAAAGAGATAGTACCTGTTATATTTTAAATGTCAGCACAAAGAGAAGTGGGGAAAGGAGCAGCCAATCACCCATGTGTGAGCCTGTCAATTTATTTAAAATGTTTAAAAACTGTTCATTTTAGCTGTTTGTGGATTTTATTCTTTGTATTTATTGCCTCTGAAGATGAGCTCAAGAAACAGCTTGAAAGCTCAGGTTAATAAACCATTTTCATTTATCCTAGTGGTCAGCTCTGTTCTCTTGGTAAAAGACGTTCCTGGGATTTGTATTTTTACTTTTATTCAGGATAGGTAATTTTCAACCCAGGCTTCCTCCACCTAGATCAAGTTCTCTCTCTCTCTACCCTTAGTGGTGGAGAACCAAAACACCCTATAACATCTTCCCTAGGACCACAGAATTATATTTCAGAGAATTTACATCTATTCAGAAGTCACCAGAAGGAAACATACAACAAAGTTTTTTCAGACAATAAATGTAGACAGCACTTAGGAATCAGGATTCATTTAGTGGTGGGCTGGTTAAGTCACTTGGCAAACATCTGTGAAATCTGAAACCATGGAGAAGTTCAGGAACTCTTGCATGTTCTCTCTCTTTCATTTTACCTCTTACCATTTCCCTGAAATTATTTCCTGTCTTCCAAAACCTATGACACAACAGCAAGGAAATGTCTATAATATTGGACAAATAAGAACCAGCTGTTCTTTGTCAAGTTTAATGACTGAAAACCATGATGGAAAAACTGTGAGAAAATATTTGAGAGATAAAGAAAGTGGTTTGGATGGAAATAGCGTATGGGTGAATTCACACAGTGTATTGATCATGTGAAAAGTCAAGATGTGATAGAGTTGATAACTCTATTATCAACTGTTGCAAACTCATGCATCATGTATCACTACTTCTCATCAGAACTGTTGAGCCATATGGAAGAATAAAGACTAATGGCTAGTATCATGGAACTAATGTAGATCTGCAGGAGTATGAGCTTGAAAAACACAGATTCATTGGGATTTTAACCAGTTGAAATACAATGAACTCTATAGATGAAAATATAGTCCCATTACTCAGACAAATGTCCAGGTGATCACACAGTGGTGAGGGTGGAGGCTTGCAACTGTGAAGGAGGAGAGTCTCACCTGGCAGCCTATGTGCTTCATGAGAGTTTATCCCTGTACCCAAATTATATGCCCTATAGTAAGGTCTTGATCCCATCTATAGTCTTTCTGAAGAGATTTAACTCAAATGAGAGAATCAGTTCACCATGGAGAACGATTTAGGTAGTAAATAGTTCTTTTTCATAACCACAATGCAATTTGGGATGTAATAATATAAAGTTAGATCCATCAATGAGACATGAGAAACTTTTGCTTCTTACCATTCTTTACTGCATCCTATAGCCAAACCAGTGGCACAGGGAATTCAGAGGGCACATACCAGTACTAATCACTGGTGCCTGTGTCTTCTGAATTGGATATATGATTTAAACTTTCATAAATAACATGGAAATTTTACTTATTTATAAAAGCACTTCTAATATTGGTCATATGCCAGTGTGTGGTCTATCACATGCAGTGCAATATAACAGACGATATTATATATATATAATATAATATGAATATGTTATATATTCATGTAACATGAAGCTCTTTCATAGCCCTTCCACAAGAAAAGACCATGAAGTTCTTAAGGTGCAGTGCAGGGTAAGATGGCTGTCTCAGGTGGTTACAGCTGTGGTGTGTATGGTGGATGGCAGCATTCATTCTTCTGATCGATTCTCTCTACTGAGGACAGAGCCGTTCATTCAGGATGCTGTTCCCATCAGCAGTAAAGCAGAACTGGAATATTCAGTGGACATTTTGTTCAGTTCACATACGTGAAATGGGGTTCTCTTTTGTCCTTCAGCACTGATGGAAGAATATTTTAGACTATGTTTGATTAAGGATTATGGGAGAGTGGAAGATAAATGGAACCATAGGCCATGGAATCCAATTCTTCTCATAACATACAACTTCCAAATGCAAACCATGTTTACTAGCAATAATATATCGAGGGGCATGTGCTAGGGAGAGCTGAAACAAACAATGAGTGTTATATAAAACTACTTTTTTCCTCTCCACTCTCTTTTTTGGTTTAGGTAACAGACTAGCAAACGGGAGATTGTAACTTCTAATCCTGCCTGAGTCATGCTGGGTGACCTTGGGCCAGTCACTTACTCTCAGCCTAACTCACCTCGCAGGGTTGCTGTTGTAGAGAAAATAGGAGGAGGAAGCTGTGATAAACATGTTTGCTGCCTTGAGTTGTTTATACAAATAATAAACGGTAGGGTACAGATAAATAAATATTAGTGGAAAGGGCAGGGGTAACCGCAGGGCTTGGTCAAAATATCAGGTTGGTAGTCATTTTATGGATTGAAGCTTGATTGTTTTTATGTGCAGCATTTCAGTTGCAGCATTGCAGCCATCATTTTGCCTTTTGTTAGCTTGTAGGTGCCCCGGGAGAAGGTATTGTTAAGAAAGAGTGTTGTAGTGTAGTGCTGTGGCTGAAGAAGTCTGTATCTTTTTCAAGTGTCCTTGTGATCTGTCAGAAATTAAGTTCAGAATCACATGCATTTTTCCTTCCTTCAGAAGAACTTTTTGTTTGCTTTGTTTTAGGAAGAAGTGAAGGAAGCATTTTTAGTGCATATATAGAGTTTTCTGCCTCCTATTTTCAATACTGTATATAAAATATAACATGCTAATAAAAGTAATCTGGATGATTTTGAAGTTGCCTTCAGCTGGCAGGGGAAGGGAGGAAAGCAGATCATGACATGATCAGTTATGCCATTTTGAAATGAAAAATTATGTCTTGAAAATTATTAAGCCATAGCCAAACAGCACAGTTTATCTTGACTGATTTTTTTTAATTAAATACATTTTTGTCCATAAATAACACAATAATTCTCTGAAAGACTGGATTTCTGGATTCAAAATACATTTGAGCATGCAGTCTGTAAAGATCTTTGTGATGTTTAGATGCAAAACATGCTTTTTATCTTCTTCTTCTTTAATTCTTCTTCATTTTTCTTCCATGCTAAAAAACCTTTTGCAAAATAAAATAACCAAAGTATGAGCAGCAACAGAACTTCACAATGTCTCATTTCAGGGCTACTCACAGCAGTTGTATGAAGGAAGGAGTGCAAGATTCCTATTTAAAGGCATATATGAGTCAGGTGGTTTAAGAATAAAGAAATGTAAGATATGATGATTAAGATGATAAGATAAAACCATCAGAAGTAATAGACAGGTGGAGAGAGTACTTCAAAGAATGCCTTAACCCCCTAGGAGCGTATCATTAAGAAACAACACAAGACTACATAACAATAGTGCTAGAACATGAAATATTTATTGAAGAAGGAGCACGAGTTGTCAAAATTCACCTAAATATGAAGCACCAGGAATAGATGGGCTTACAACAAACCAAATGTGGTTTGTCAGCACATTTCCATCTGCATCTTTTAACTGAAATAATTCAAGCAGCATGGAAAAGCAGCATCAGATAGCTACATAGAATCTTTCACACAGCATGGACACAACTAACTGCATCTTTTGATTGGCAACAAGCAATTATAATAGCACTGTGGAAAAATAAAGCGAGCAAACAAGATTGCACACAATGTTGAGGCCTCTCACTCTTCAGCCATGTAGAGAAAATGCACACCAAGATAATAAAAACAAGGTTAAAACCAGTTATAGAACCACAACTAGCAGAACAGATGGGTTTCAGAAGAAATAGAAGCATTTTTTACACTTAAACAACTAATAGAAAATATTATGTTTACAATAAGAACCTCTGTCAATTTGTAGATCAAGAGAAAGCATATGATAGAGTTGACAGGAAATTGCAAACAACAACCTCATATGGAATAAGTGAACATCTTATTAGATTACGCAAAAGCTTACACAGCAATTACAGAAGTGTAGTCAAAATAAATCAAGGAACATCGGAACCCTTTGCAGTAACATTTGGAGTAAAACAGGGATGTATACCATCACCATTATTATTTATCACCTATGTTGACAACATAAGCAAAGAAGCCAAACCCAAATGTGGAAATAATATCAACAAACTCCTCTTTGCAGATGATCAGGCATTGATAGCAAGTATAACATAGGAACCGCAACAACATCTTAGTCTACGAACCAGGAATTCAAGACAAATAATATGAGAATCAATAAAGAGAAGATAGAAGTTATGGCACTTGGAAGAAAAAAGCATACCTTACACATTGTAATAGAGGGAACAAGCATAAAACAAGTATCAGAGTTCAAATATCTAGGAACAACATTCACTGAAGATAGAAAAATAGATGAAAGATAAATATATGATGCAGTAAGGCAAACCAGGTAGCCCCACTCCTACAACATAAGGCAGTACCAGTCAATACAAAGAAGCATCTCCCACAGAGAATATTCATCCTCATCCTACGTTTCCAGTGTCAATCATGGACACAAACAACGAAGCATAAATGAAACTTAGTCACCACAGAAATGAGATGTTTGAGGAAAGCTGCTGGAGTGATCAGAAGGGATAAAATAAAGAATGAAGTCATAAGGGAAAGAATTTGAACAGAACCAATCTTAAACTACACACAAAGACAGCAAATAAAATGGTTTGCTCACCTGGAGAGAATGTCTTGCGATTCCATCCAGTACAAAGATATACAAAAAGAGAAGGTCAAAAGCCACGAGGCTGACCCAGAAGGAGATGGAGAGACAACATCAAAGACACACTACAACAGCATCAAAAAACACTGGTTGACGCTGCCAGAAGTGCAAGAATCAGAACTATTATCTCCCTTGACACCTGAAATGGAGGAGGAGGAGGAGGAGGAAGAAGAAGAAGATATAGAATATAGGAAAATTATCCAGTTCAACCTCTTGGTTTATTGTTGTGTATTCCTTTTAATTGTATTTTTTAATTATTAAGACATCATCCAGTTTCTTTTATGTGTCTAGTATAACTTTTTTCCATGTCATTCTTGTAACCTGTCATGTTTAAATCCACTTCCAACTCAGACTCAAGCTTGTCAGGCAGAACTTATTCTTCTTTTGTAACATCTTTTAAACACTAGAAAATAGTGTTTATAATAGAGGCAGAAACTCTTAAAATTAACTTCCTGGCCCATTGCTTAAAAATATATTTCAGTATGTTTAATGTTGAAATATTTTGCTTTATTATGTATTTGTTGTTGTTGCTGTAGGTGAAGTTTAGTCTTCTCCTTTAATTATAATTTTTAGTTCCTTCTCGTTCCTTCTGGGGTTAGGCTGATCCTGACTTGTTGAGTTTTGTAGCCAAAGATGAACTTGAATCCTGGCCTCCTTGGATTCTAAAGGAGTTTCAGCTGATGGGATCAAGAAGAGCCTTTTCTGCTACAGCTCCTGGAACACCATGTGCCCAGAGGCGAGGTCTGCGCCCACCCTTACGACCTTCCAGAAGAGCCTTAAGACCTGGCTCTGCTAGCTGGCTTGGGGCTCCAATGGAGACACATCATCTTGGAGGTGGTTGATGGTTTAATATTCACCTCCTCCCCCATGTATATTTTTGGCTCCTCCTCTCAGTCCAGTTGATTATTTTTTAAAAAAAATTTTAAAAAGGTTTTAATTGTTTTTATTATTTTTTATTTTAAGCCGCCAAGAGCTGTTTTTGAATTCGGTGGCATATACATCTTCTTTTTCTTTTGGCTGCTCCTATCTAGGGGTCACCACAGAGAATCTTCAGTTTCCATCTTCCTCGGTCTTCAGCATCCTTCTCAGTTACACTGACCTGATGCATATCCTCTCTCACAGCATTCATGTACCTCCTCCTAGGCCTTCCTCTTCTCCTTCTGCCCAGTAGCTCCATCCTCAATTATCTCTTCCCAATATACTCTTCATCCTTCCGCAACACATGCCCAAACCATCTAAGTCTTGCTTCTCTCACTTTATTGCCAAAACATCTACCTGTGCTGTCCCTCTAATATGTTCATTTCTTATCTTGTCCAACTTTGTTACACCCAATGAGAATCACAGCATCTTCAACTCTGCCACCTCTAGCTCCACCTCTTGTCTTTTGGTCAGGGCCACTGTCTTCAGGCCATACAGCATTGCTGGTCTCACCACCGTCTTGTAGATTTTCCCTTTCACTCTTGCAGATACCTTTCTATCACAGATCTCTGCTTACACTCTTCTCCATCCACTCCATCCTGCCTGAACTCTCTTCTTCACTTCTTTGTCACATTTCCCGTTACTTTGGACAGTCAACCCTAGGTATTTAAAGTCATCCACCTCTTCCCCTTGCAATTGCATCCTTCCACCATCCTCTCTCTTATATATGCACATATACTCTGTCTTACTCCTACTGACCTTCACTCCCCTTCTCTCCAGTGCGTACCTCCATTTCTCCAAGTTCATCTCAGTGCAAACATTGCATCGGTAGCACTCTTTCTTGGCATAAAACCATATTACTGTTCACTGATTGTCACCTCTCCTCTCAGCCTAGCTTCTACTCCTATTTCCCACAGCTTCATAGTGTGGCTCATCAACTTTATGCTTCTATAGTTGCTACAGATCTGTGCATCCCCCTTCTCCTTAAAAATCGGGACAAGTACACTTCTTCTCCACTCCTCAGGCATTTTCTTGCTTTCCAGAATCTTTTTAAATAATCTGGTGAGCAGCTCTGAGCATCCACTGCCATCTCTCCTGAACAGTTCCATGCCTCTACTGGCAAATTGTCTGGACCAACTGCCTTTCCATTTTTCATCCTCTTCATAGCCCACCTCACCTCATCCTTACTAATTTCCCATATGTCCTGGTTCACTATGTCTGCCTCATCTAACCTCGTCTATCATTTTCTGCCTTCATCAGTTCATCAAGGTAGTCCCTTCCACCTATCTAAAACACTCTCTTGGTTTGTCAGCACATTTCCGTTTGCATCTTTCTTTTACCATCTTAACTTGTAGCACATCCCTCTCCACTCTATTTCTGTCTGACCAGTCGATACAAGATCTTTTCTCCTCCTTTTGAGTTCAGATTCTCATACATCTCATCATATGCCTTTTCCTTTGCCACTTCTTTCTTCACTCTGTTTCACATCTCCTTGTACTCTTGTCTGCTTTCCTCATTTCTTTTGTTATCTCAGTTTTTCTTCACCTTTCTCTTTCCTCTTATGCTTTCCTGGACTTCTTCATTCCACCACCAAGTCTTTTTGTCTCCCTTACTCGTTGCAGATGTCATAACAAGAACCTTCCTAGCTGTCTCCCTCACCACTTCGGCAATAGTTGCCCAGTCAACCCACACCTCCTTATTAATGTTCAGCATCTGACTTACCTTCTTCCTAAATTTTGCACCAAATTCTTCCTCTTTCAGTTTCCACCATCTGATTTTTGATAGTCACTCTCTTCCTTCTCCTTGCTTCTAAGACCATCTTGCAGACCACCATTCTATGTTGTCTAACCACACACTCTCCTGCCACCTTACAGTCTCTGATCTCTTTCAGACTGCACCTCCTGCATAGGATGTAGTCCACCTTCCTCCCACCTTATATGTCACCCTGTGCTCATCCTTCTTCTTAAAATATGTGTTTGCCAGTGCCATTTCCATTCTTTTTGCGAAATCCACTACCATCGTCTCTTCTGCATTTCTCTCCCTGGTACCATATCTACCCATCATCTCCTCATCACTAGTGTTCCCTTCACCAACATGTCCATTGAAGTCTGCTCCAATCACTACTCTCTCTTCTCTGGGTATGCATACCACCACTTCATCCAACTTACTCCAAAATTCTTCTTTCTCATCAATCTCACACCCAACTTGTGGGGCATATGCACTGATGACATTTATCACTACCCCTTCAATTTCCAGTTTCACACTCATGATTCTATCGGTCACTCTCTTCACTTCTAATACATTCTTGCTAAGCTCTTCCTTTAAGATTATTCCTATGCCATTTCTCTTTCTATCCATGCCATGGTAGAACAGCTTGAACCCACTTCCAATGTTCCTCACCTTATTGCCCTTCCACTTAGTCTCTTGGACACACAGTATATCCACTTTTATTTATTTATTTATTTTACACATTTCTATGCCACCAATTTCCGAAGACTCTTGGTGGCTTAGATTGATTAGAGATTTATACAGCAGTGTAAACTACCCTGCCCCCCCTGCTGGCCGGCAATGTTGCATCCGGGCATCTCCGCAGTTTCTGCTCTGCCCTCGGCAGGAGGGTGGGCCATCTTCGACTCGCCACTTAACTCCTTGCCGCTCGCCTCACCTGTCCCGCTGAAGCCGGCCAGCTCCCACCGAAGTGATACCCGATTTATCTACTCGCCAGTTGTTACGTGTTTTCGAACTGCTGGGTGGGCAGAAGCTGAGGCAAGTGACGGGAGCTCACCCCATCATGCGGAGCTGTGGACCTAACCTGCCAAAATGCTGGCCATTCTGGTTGGCATAACTGGCGGCACTAATCCACTGCACTACTGCACCTCCTTTTCTCTGCTCCATCATATCAGCCAGTTCTCTTCCTTTACTTGTCATCGTACCAACATTCAAGTTTCTTACTCTTAGCTCCACACTTCTACCTTTAACCTCGCCTGCTTTCTCTGGGAATGTGTACCTCCTCTCCTTCTCTTCCTTTGGCCACCACATTCCAGTAGTACCCTGTTGGTTAACAGAACCGCTGGTGGTTGTTGGTAACCTGGGCCTCTACTGATCTGGGATGGAAATCTGTTTGTTTATTCTCATATTAAGTCAGCACAGGTTTTACATTGAATGACTTTACTGACGCAACCCTCCCCATTTATCTAGGCTTGGGACTGGCACTAGAGCTACACTAGTTAACCTCAAGTGGCTAGGTTTGGCTCCTCCTATGTCAAGGGAAAATTTAAATCATGGAAGGATGTTGTTCTCTGTTTACAGCCCCCCACTTTTGAAAGTAAGAAAAGAGCTCTTAGACAAAATATTTGGGACATAGGTCTTCAAAAGGGTAGAGGTTGAACTTCCAATCATTAAATGATCCTGTCCCCAAAAAACTATAATCACTGTTCTTATCTTTTCATTCCACCTTGAAGGACCATTATGCTTACATAGATACAGTTCAATGCACTATCTGTTCTATTGTTGTTGGGTAGTTTCTGGAACATCTGCAGTAAAAATGTCTCAGGATAAGAGAAATGGCAACACATAGTCTCTTCTTCTGCCCTCTTTCCATCAGTAACATGAAACATTGCTTACATCTATTTTAAAAACTCGGCCAAGCAGGAATTTCCCATTTTAATCAACTTATTTTTTTTCACATGAGCATTTACTATAATATAGTTAAATATGCAGTGCTGTATATTCCATACCAATATGTAGACAAAGGTGAACTGATGCTCAGTGAAATACAGTGAGTTGAGAGTTCTTCAAAATAAGGTTTAATTTGGATACATATTTTGAAAAGCACCTGTAAAACTGTGAAGGTATGTTTGTGTATGTGAATGACATTTTGTTGCTGGTCTTTTCCTTTTAATGAAATTTTGAAATGTTCTTTTTGTAAAGTAATGATGGTTTCTTGCTTGTTGTTATTTTGGATCACTTGTTTAAATAGTATTGACAATTAAAGAATGCCTAGCTGGAATGTTCTCCTTTCTCTTGGTCCTCTCGTCAAATGCTTAAATTTTCCAAGCAACAATTATACATCTTCAGAAGAGAAAAAGAAAAAAGAAATTAAACAGATGGAGAAAACACTTGAAGAACAAAAAAAGTTTCAGCCTTTCCATATCAAACAGCTGTCCCCAAGTCATCACTTTATACCATCAAACTCCAATCCTGAATCCTGTTAAGATGAGAAAATCTTATTGGCTATAATGAAATTTAAGCAACCTAAGACTGAGGCTTTATTGTTACAATCTGGAGAGGTTTCTTAATGTGTAAAAGATCCATTAGAATGCTCCAATGATCAATCATATCCACGTTTACATAGTGATGAGCATATGTTATTAACTCCAGTTCTTTTTAATTTTCTTCAGTCCATTCTTTAGTTACCATTTCTTAAATCTACTGGTGCAGTTAGATAATATGGGCTTGGATTTAATGGTCTTATAGTGAGTTTGAGTGCAAATATGTGTTTTTACGTATTTGTATGTACAAGATAGGGAAAAAAATGGTGCTTCACTAATGATAAGATATGTTTTTACCAACATGCTAAATGTGATGGTCCCATGCTCATTCTATTGAATGGGGTGTTTCCTGATGGTGGCACTATATGTGACACCCTGATAGAAAAAGCAAAGAAATGGAGCTTGAGGAAATATTTAACAGACTGGTTAAGACCTACTAATCTGGAAAACTTAGTATTACCTTAGCATGCTTCTAAATCTCAGTTGCAGGTGAACAAGGTTGAGTAAATATATGTCTCCTTCTCCTGCTTGGGACTCTTAGGAGACTAAGAGGTGCTTAGATGGCCACTGTGCCAAACAAAATCTGGAACAGAATACATCAAAACTTGATTAAATAGAGTTCCTTTCTCTTTTTTATTTTTGTTGTGATTATTTGAAGAGACAGACTGGGGGGTATTTGTTTAAATGGAATTGGAGATTTGTAAATATTTAAGTTGTTATTTCTGATAATCCTTATTGAACTTTTGTTGATTAATAGGACAGTTTGAAGATTTTGAGGTGGACTTGTAGAAAATGGAGTGAGTTATAGATATAATATGCATTTGGTTGTATTTTAAAAGACAGTGATAAGTTGTTAATGTTTATTATAGTTTCTGGGGATGAAGGAGAAGTTTCCTTTTTTTCCTTTTTCCCTTCCTTTTTGTTTTTCTCAGATTTTTCCCCCCCTATACTCACGTTTTTATAAACAGTACATTTTTGGCTGGTTTTTATTACATTCAGTCACTTCCATTATCCAAAGCCACAGAAATAGTTTGAAAGTAAACCATATAGAACATCAGGTTTTATGAAACACAAAAAAATAAAGAAGTTGTGTTTGAAATCTGCAAGTAAATTGATTGACTACAAAACTAAATGTGTGATTGAAATAAGTGTCAGGATTTGTTTGTTTTTGTTTTAAAAAAAACAATTTTTAACTGAGTGGGTGCTGATTTTCACTTTGTAGAATGATTTATCTATTTCTGGGAGTATATTTGTACATCCGTGAAACTTTAAATCAAAGGATATACTTATGTTTTAATACATATACATATACACATTAAGAATGCTTTTTCCAGCACCTCTTTATCACTAATACAGCAGGTTGAGAAGAGGCAAAGGAACATAAGTGACTGAAAGTCAAAGCCAGAAGTGCCTGCTCCTTTTCAGGAAGGAATCTTAGAATTCTTTATATGCTGACCAAAGCCAGGGAATGATAAAGAAATCAAATTCATTTCTTCTGTTTTCATATCAAGTATACATGTGAGGACTGAAACAGTTACAAAATAGTGATTATTTTTCTTGAAATGGGAAAAATAATCAATTCAACCAAGGACAGATCCTCCTTATCCAGACAAAAGGTGAAATTTCTAAGTTGAACTTGACTTCTTGGACTCAACATAACATTTTTTTTTCTAAGATATTTATTCACTTCTCAGTGGAATCAGTTTCTGATATGGTGCCCCATCTGAGTATAGCATGGCCAACACTGCTACAGCATCTAAGCAGATCCAGCCTCTGTTTAAACAAGAAAGAAGAGTCTACCAGTCCTGAGATTGTAGTCATCATTTAGTAATATTTTTTCTCTACATATTCCCTTCCTGAAACCATTGTTTATATAGCTCTCATTTTCTCCTTTATTTGGAGATTTGAAATGCAACTTCTGATTATAAAGATACATGTGATTTATGCAGAGGTAAGTTATTACTCTTGATAGATGCTTCGATTCATAGAAGTGAAATTATCCATTCATTTGTGGGCACTACTTTGTGCCATGTGGATCTAGATATTATATTTACTTCCTGGGAACAGGAAGTTCATTACTCCATTATTGTTTGGACAAACTCTTCCAGTTACATTGGGATCAACTCTCAGAATTTCTGGCCAGTATGACTTGCTGGCTGAACATAATCCCTTGGATGTCAGGAGAACCCCAACTTTGGAAAATTGGAATCACATGTTGGAAAGAAGTTATTTAGAAAAAGAGGGAGAAAGTCCTTTTTCTTTCTATATCTCTAAAAATACATAACTTTTCCACAGTAGTAAGGAATTTCAGATATCTTTATCTCAATTCTCTTATTTATTTGTAAGTTTGAAATATTTATTGCTCACCCCAGGGCAGAAGATTGTATACCCCGTAAGGTGATCCATGGAAATCTTACAATATCTTTCTTCATCTACAAAGTTTTGCTTCTAGTTGCCAACTTTCCTTCTTTTGCCAGCAGATCAGTTTGAAAGTAAGTCAAGCATCCACTCTTAATCACAGCTAGAGCAGAATCATTATGGTGAATGTTAGAAAAGCCTTTTTAGTGCCACAGGGTGGTTTCTTTGGAATAATGAAACAATGATTCTAACTTTGATGCCTGTTCTAATTATGCATGGTATGTCATTTCCTTCAAAGAAGTATGTCTGATTAATTGGGTACCAAATGTCATCTATAGGTCACTGGCAATAGAATATCACCAGTGATTCAGTCTTATCCTCAGGCAAGATTATTACTCCTTGGGGATTATGACAAAATGCCAGTACAGGACTGGGTGAGACTTCTGCACAAATAATACAGATAGAAAGAACACAGATAAAAATTTCATTCTTACATGTCATTTCTCCATTCCCTTGTTTTTACACCTGACCTTAAGTTGGCATGTGTAATTCTCCCCAAGTGGGTTACTTATTAACATTTCCAGCTGCAATCCTGTACCTTGATGGGGGTGTAAATTGTCTAACTGAACTGTGTACAGAGTGCAGTTTTAGGAAATTCTGAGTATCCCATTATAATATTTTATTGCCCCAAATTACAATAAATACTTCTTATTTGAATGTCAGCAATATTATAAAAAAATGTCCTTGTTTTGAGTTTTTGTTACTCAGAGACAAAACATAGTGGAGAGAGAAATATTCTATATTGTATGTTAAAATGCTCTGGACAAGACATAGAATTGTGCATTAACATTTTCAAGTTCTGAGACTCTGTTTATTAAGTTTCCTTCATCACTGTATCCTGAAAATTTGAACTGAGTCAGTTGAGAAGGGTGTTTCAAGCAATATGATTAGATAAAAGTAATGTGATAAAACATATGGAAAGGAACTTGTCATGTCCCATTCATAAGTTTAAATCACTTTATATATATGTGTGCGTGTGCGTGTAGAAATATTTAATAAGTTTAGAATATAAGTCCTACTTTCCTACCAACCTAGCAACATACCTACCTAACTCATCTGAAATGTATTCTCCCCTCTGCAAAAAAGTCTATTACTTTAAAAATCATTCTTAGGGTGCTTAGAACTGATTTTAATAATGCTTTGGAACTGCAATAGTTGGGGAAATATTATTGTGTTTTGTTAAACCCCAATTTACCTATTTAAAAGTTTTCTGCTCTACTCTTCAGTCTCCTTCACTTCCAAGGCTGAAGGGTTCCCTTCTGATACCTTTTCTTACACTGGAGAAGAAAGAAAGCTACAGACTTGTGGAAAGATGATTGTGCAAATGAAAGCAGGATGTTCATACATAGACACTGACTATATTGTACCTGACATAGTGCATTAACTTGCATTCTATGATATTGTCAACTTTTTTTTTCTTCTTTAACTTTTTAAAAAAGCCATTTCTGTTCCCTAAAATTGAAATGAAAATGATATGTGTAATGCACAGTGGAATAAAATATATGTTCCATTCTCTCAAATCACTTCTGTAACTTTGCAGTGAGAATCACATGACTTCTATGCTGCATAGCCAGTGTAACAGGGTGTTGTGTGATTCAGCCTACCTCTTAGAAAACAGATGGTAAATGTTGAATGTTTCTAGGGATTGCTTGCATATCTGCAACTGTGCCACACAACCTATTGTTTCCTTTATTAATGGGACTCCCATTTTAATTGCATGATAAGCCACCATCTGTTGTTTCTCATCAGGGAAGAATGCAAAGTTCAAAACAATTGAAAGCTCAAATGTGATCTCATGGATTTTGTTGGTTGCTATCCCACTTTATTATTTTTATAAATAACTCAAGGCATCAAACATAGTTAATACTCCTTCCTCTTCTTATTTTCCCCACAAGAACCCTATCAGTGGTTGGGTGTAGAGGAAGTGACTGGCCCAAAGTTGGCCAGCTAGATTTTTTGAATTGCTCTTTTCCACAATACCACATCAATAATAATTTTTGTTCAGTCATATTTTGGTGCTTTTAACTGCTAATCCTTCATTTTTGGTAAAAGTGAGCTTTTAGTGATCTTATCATTCTTAGAATAGACTGTCTATCCTAGATGGTATTGATTGAATTTGAGGGAGATTGGTGGTAGAAGCCACGTGTCATATTTTGCAATCTGGAAAACAAATGCCCTCATAGACTTGTTTGCATGTCTGTGTTTACAAAAAAATAAATGAGCCAAGAAAATCCATGCATAAGAAGTCTAAAAAGTGATTTTGCATTTGTTTAGAATTATACACATTTGCCAGATAAGACAATCAATATTTAATTACTAGTCTATCTCTGAGACTGAACATCCCTCTTTTTATTGCCAAAGTTTTTCTGCTGTGATAAAACTCCCCATCATGACCTGAAGTGCTTCTGTAGACAGACTTCAGTTTTCGAATGACAATAAATACTCATTATATTGAGGATCCAAACTCCACAGCTTAGACTGCACTATCTTCTCTTTTCAGGTCATTCATTTCAATCAGAAATTTATTTGGAACTAACTATCCTACTTTAATAATGGGCCTTAGGTCTGCCTCAGATATACCTTCTCAGTCGCGTCTAGATTCTTACAGTATTTGCGAATCAGGAATGAGCTGTAGGTCATGTGGAAAGAGATAAATCCAAATCCTCTAAATTCAGAATTTAAGTCTCCAATCTTCTGGGTTCACAAAAGAAAAATGCAGATCTTGATGCAACTTATTTTTCAAAGAAGGCATGTTTGCAGCACAATTTGATGCAAGTCTACACAGAAAGAAACTCAGTTGTATTCAGTGAGATTCACACCTATTTAAGGTCTTATTTACATATAAATCATTTGCAGAAGTGTAATACACCGAAATAGAAATGACAGAGGGGTATTGGGTCTATTTCAAAGCAGATACAGTATTTAGAATGAATATCTGCAAAGAGGCACCAACAATCTGTTCATTGCATGATTGCGTCTGGTCACCTAGTTGTGCATGCATTGTCTTCCCTTGTAGACATCCACAGTGATGTCCTTGGCTAAGTGTATAATAACAATAAACTCACCAGATAATTTGACTTTAATTAACCCAGAGGTAGTTGATTTTAGGGTCAGTTAGATATTGTGTGGAGTTAAACTGAACTCTCTCCCGTCCTCCCAAATTAGCTGCCTCAGGGCCTGAGAACTTAACTCTATCATCTCTGATTGGCACAAGAGACTGTTAGAATGATGTATTTCTAAGGATTTTTTGGCTTTCAGATTTAAAAGCATGAAGGATTTTGATGGGGTGAATAAGGTCTTCTGTCCTACCCACAGTAGTCATGATTCTGATTGTGAAATTTTGGATTTTTAACAAATCCAAAATTAACAAATGGTCACCATATATTTAAGATTACACAGTTGACTCACAAAAATAGGTCATAAGGTAGAGAAGCAGATGACTAAACCAGCCAGGTTGATTGGATATGGTTGATGGGTCACCTTGCAGGGAACAGGTGTCACAATCCCATCTTAAAATTAAAAAGAGCTCTCAGGAACAGGCTTGGGGAAGGTTATATAAGAAGTCACACTATCAGTAAAAGCAACAGGATAGCAAGTATGGCAGCTGCAAAACCAGGGACAGATGAAAGTCAAATGAGGAAGGATGGATGAAGGAAGATACACTAGAGCTTCCAAACAGTGTTTCTAGGGCTTGTTTAGGAGACTCGGAAGTTGCTAGAATTCTTGGGTGAATTATCTTTTCCAAAGCAGCAATAATTTTCCAGGCAGGCTGCTAAACTCTTCCTCTGTTTTGTCTTTTCACATCACCTCATGCAATCTGAACCAAAACAACAGAGAAGTACCAATTTTCACTGAGTAGCTGTTGAAAGAGTAGAAAGGAACAGCAATCCAGCCCTGATCCACAGATGTCATTCACAACTTTGAAAGTAGCTTGGAACAACTTGTTTTTGCTTCATACTAGACCAGTGATTTCCAAACTTGGCAATTTTAAGATGTGTGAAATTTAACTCTGAGAATGCTAGGTGGGAAATTTAGGGAGTTGAAACCCATACTTCCTAAAGTTACTGGTGCCATTTGTATATTCCAGGTAATCACTTTCAATAATGTTTGAGTATGAGCAACCAATCAACTAAAACAAAAAAAGCAACTTCTACTGAAAATGTATGGAATTTCTTAGGTTCAAGAAGTCCTATAGTTTTCTTCGGAGGATTAGGAACTTAAGAAGCAGGACTCTAGTCCATGTTGCAGATGCTAGGTCAAAGGTTGCACAATGTTTTGAAAAGGTACTTTGCTTCTGTAAAGACTTGCACCAAGTCTTGCTTTCGAAGAATTTCTGTCAAATTATTCTCCACCCTCCAAAATAAAGTTGTATTGTTTCACTTTTAAGGTCACATGTGGTATTTCCACTAGCTGGAAGAAGCTTCTGCGAAAGAGTCTCTTCTGATTCTTCTACACTGTTGAGTCTTTAAGGTCCTGCAAAACAGGTCATCTTTTCACTTTAGGAAGAAAGTGGCATCTCTTCTGTGTTACCCAGTGCCTTGTGAAAGCAAACCCAGCTTCCCACCTGAATCCCAAGACTTGGCACATACTTTAAATGTACTATGATTCCTCCCACATGACATGGACAGAAGTTTTCATGTGAGAAACAGAACAAACATGACAAAATCGCGGAAAGTCATGCTGCACTAATCATTTTAAGGAAACATGGAAAAAGGCAAAATCAGGTGGAAACAGATACATTGCTAGACTAAAAAGAAAGAAAATAATATTAGTTACCTTCTCAGAACTACATAAATTTCAAGGTCAGCCAGAAAACCAAGTTTGGGGGTATCTATGCAGCTCATAGGCATCGCAGAAAAAAATAGTTGGAACCACAAAAAGAGGGGTGAATGTGTTGAAACTACTTTTGATACCCTGTTGAGGGTATAGTCTAGATGCAAACACAGCATGTTAGGAAAAAAAATGTGACATTGGGATATGTCTCAGCCTGATGCAGAAAGCAACTCTGAAGGTTACAGCAAGCAGTAAATAATCTGTCAGACCCTCGCCTTATTCAAAGGGGTCATCATTCATTTCATTCCCTTGTCTTGCACACCTGGATTGCTTATCGATGTTTGGGAATGTGTTCAGCCATTTGATGCTCATTTAACATCTCTCTAATCACCTCTAGCTCATGAAAACCTTTTCAGAACTATTCGTTTGTAAAATCGGCTTCTTTCTTTACCACTTTTGCTGGTATCTGTATGCAATCTAGTTGGCAGGGCACTTTTCTATAAATATCCCTCCATCTCCATTTGTCTGGTTTACACTGAGTTTTAGAGTGCATTTACAAGGTCTTGTATAACTCGTGTGTGCAACTGAAAAACAAAGTCAGTATCATATTTCACCTTCAGAACTTCTTTCAAGTTTCTTTTGGGGATGTCTCGAAGGATGTTAACATATTTGCTTGTGGAATCATAGTCCACCCCAGTGAGATTAAACTTGCCTTCCAACTATGTGACTAAATGAAAAGTTCTGCAGACCCCAAATATTAACCAAGGTTTACCACTAGAAAGCTAAGTGGAGATTTAGTTCAGATATTAGGAACTGAATAAATCTTTGCCTTGTTGAGTTGTGCAGTCGTGTCCGACTCTTCACGACCCCATGGACTGCATTATGCCAGGTCCCCCTGTCTTGCACTGCCTCCTGGAGTCTCCCCAAGGCCATCACACTGACAATGTTATCTATCCATCTCATTCTCTGCTGTCCCCTTCTCCTCTTCCCCTCAATCCTTCCCAGCATCACAGTCTTCTCTAATGAGTCCTCCCTGCGCATTAAGTACTGGCCAAAGTACTTGAGCTTCAGCTTCAAGATCTGTCCCTCCAAAGAGCAATCAGGTTTGATTTGCTGTAGGATTGA